>JAULBM010285886.1:0-16221 GCA_032357055.1 Geukensia granosissima | reverse complement strand
CTCTCTCTCTCTCTCTCTCTCTCTCTCTCTCTCTCTCTCTCTCTCTGCAAACAAGCCTTGTTGCTGAAATATCAGTCTATCCAGACCCTTGTTAGTCAGACTGTGATTCCGTTTCTGCCATTAAAAATACAGACTTCAAAATATGAATTTTTAGAATTTCATTTTTTGTCTGGTATTTATATTTTTAGAATTCCCAGCTGTCTTGTTGGTAACTGGAAAATAAATAACATTTGTCTGTCGGATCAATTGAATATATTCATTATGTAGCTCACATTTCTTTTGATGATTGTACCTGTCAATTATGAAAAGTTATTTTGACGAGCACTATCACGATTTACCTACAATGAAGCTTATTTTTGCACATATTTACCGAGGACGAAATTCGAGATTGCTGTAAAATAGATAAATTTTTATCATCAAATATGCTTTAACTATTCAAGTTATGAAAGCTTTATAACGTTTACGACGTTTATTGATTGAAACATAAAACAAACAAAAAATGATTTTGATACCTGTTAATCACCTATTTCTCACCGAACATGTACGTATATATGTACGTATATATCTATATGTTTATATTCAAATTTATAGACAATTTTATTGGTTAATGATATTTCGAAAAGATTACAGAAAGATCTTTGACCAAGGATATTTATTTGGATTCAATATACACATACCACAAATAAAGCTTGATCTGTTTAATATTAGAATAATGAAAATGCAAGTTAAACCATGAATTTATTATCTTTCAAAATTAGTGATGTGGTCCAGACAAAAACCTCATAATAGAGTGGCTTTTATTTTCTTAAGATATTAATAATTCTAAAAATCACCATGAGAGATGCGTAGTAAAAAGGTTTTTTTAGACTATAACCGATTCGTTGGTGCGTCAATAATGAGATATATTTATCCGCAGGTAATTGAATGATAACCTGTGGTATTATAAATAACCCAGGTCGTAGGCATTCATTTAAATTGATACAATAAAAGTGCAAATTATCTTAATTTGTATTTTCTTACTTATTTTCATCACCTGTTACTTTAATTTAATTTGCTTTATATTTTGTGTAGATATTTACTTTAAAAAAAAATTAATGAATTTCGAGAAATTTCAACCGCATATTTCACGGGAATAATATCAATAGATATTATCAAAATGTTTGCCCATTGAGATGCATTAATATTTGCTATTAAATAATACGTGATTAAAACGTCTAGATGACTTTTACAGAGTTATTTCCCTCACGTGCTGGGTTACCCACCAAAATTAAAACGCTTTAACATAATTGAATATGATTTTATAATTAGATAGATACTGGCAATTGATAATAGAGTATTTGTGTGCATTCCAACATTTTGACTTTTCTTTGTGACGTTGATATATCTTTTAATTATAAAAAAATGTCGAATAAATAAAGGTAACCGAGAAGGGCTTTTCGGGGTGGGGATTTGTACGACCCCTCTTTCCCTGGAAACAAAGACAGACAAATTTCATTCCGTTTGCAGGCTTAAAAAATCGTTATGAAAAAAGCAATGTAAATCGATGGAATTTTGTAACAAATAAAGGAGAATCATTTGTGTATGTAAAAGTCATTTTAATTTGAGTAATAATAGAAAAGAAATGTGTATTTGACGATAAACCGTAATGAAGTAGTTGATTCAACAAAACAGAGTTTTTAAAATATATCAGCGTTATGTAACATTTCCACAGAATGTTTGATTTTTATCTCTTTCTTAACGAAATAAATCTAGTATAGGATAAACTTTGTAAATCTCTAAACTGCTTTAGACAGAGATATCCTTGCAATTAAACATTTTCCGGTAACATTTAAATTTGACATTTTTTCCATTATTGACAAATATCTATACTACGATAGTATCACAATGAAAGTGAAATGTATAAGATGCAAACATTCTTACTCAAAACACATATGTTTCTCTGAAAACATACAGTCGAATTATCATTGAACCGTTCAACTAACAATAAATTTTAAGTGCCAATTTTGCGGATGATTTCCTACTAATTTGCCATGGAAATAAAACTATTCCTATATGATTGTTACGATATATAGATTGGAGAAAGCTATGAGCCTAAAGTAGGTTAATTATTCAATATTCTTTGAAAAGCTTATACCAGTTGAATCATCAAATGTTGCTTTTATTTAAATAATTTAATCATTTCGACTTATATATATTCATTAAGTATATTCTTACTAAACTGAGCGTTTTTGTAACAAGTTTGGTATACTAGTACAATATATTTCAATGTACAGTCGTTGATCTTTGATCTAGAATTTGTTGAGACCGGTCTATTTTGTATACGTTATAACAATGTACGGCAATTGGTTGAGTTTGAACTAGAGTTTGTTGAGATTGGTCTCTTAAATATGCATTATATCAATGAACAATCGTTGGTTGAGTTTGAATTAGAGATTATTGAAACCGGTCACCTCAATATGCATTATATCAATGAAAAATCGTTGGTTGAGTTTGAATAAGAGATTATTGAGACCGGTCTCCTCTATATGCATTATTTCAATGTACATCCGTTTGTTTAGTTTGACATGTTTGAATTAGAGATTATTGAAACCGGTCTCCTCTATATACATTATATCAATGTACATCCGTTGGTTTAGTTTGACATGTTTGAATTAGAGATTATTGAAACCGGTCTCCTTTATATGCATTATATCAATGTACATCCGTTGGATTAGTTTGACATGTTTGAATTAGAGATTATTGAAACCGGTCTCCTCTATATACATTATATCAATGTACATCCATTGGTTTAGTTTGAACTAGAGTTTAATTAGACTGGTCTCTTCTACTATGTTTGCTACCGTTTTGATGTGTTGTTTGTCTTTTTATGGATCGGTAAATTTTGGATCTCTTGCCTATCTTTCTGGACTTTTTATTGGACAAGAAGACATTTTCTTAAGCTGGAAGCCCATGCAGAGATCAAGAAGCACAAAAAAACTTTTTAAAATAAAATTTCTGCAACCTTGCAAAGCATGTTTTCAGGAAGTTTAGGACCGAAATGGAAAATGAACATACAACATCATGTGAAAAAGAGTGTTTTACTAATTTTTCAAAATAGATGTTTACATAAGTTAAAACGCATGTTTTATTGGTGAATTTTTTTTTAAATTTCATGAGGATATTGATCCAAAAGGGCAAATTACCACAAGATTTTCCATCTATGAAACGAAAGCTCTGTCGATTTCATATTATTTTAACATATTTTTCATACGAAAAGTAGGTTGGAAACATCGTCAAAAGTAAATCTATGAGAATAAAACTGCATGCACAATATTACATTTAGGAAAATATTTTGCTATACAATAAATTAAAGTATTAATGTAAAATTACGTTTATATATAAACTTGCATTCAATTTGAGTAAAACCACAGGACAAAACATTGAATTAGCATATAATATTGATAGTAAACTGCACGCCACGAAAACATTTTAATGCATCTGTATATGTATTAAAGGTAACATCTGTCTAAAGCATATTTTAATGTTCAAACTTATCACTTAAATCGACATGAATACGTTTTATAGTACGTTATGACTGGGAAAGATGACTAAAGGGAACATACTTACGCATAGGGCAAAGCTCTTGTAAATTTTTAGTATATGTCAACATCGAATTAACACATATTAACGTTGATCTGTTTCAGTTGAATGCTTAAATCGCTAATGATTTAACGGAAATTATAAACATATTACTGATTTCAAGAGTAATCTCCCTTAACTGAGTTCTACAATATTTTTTGAAGTGCTGATAAATATGAACTCGTGATCATTTTTGTTTTCATATCTATGAAGCCAGCAGAGTTTCTAATCTGTCATTTGATTTTGGCGATTTGCAGCTCCCACAAGGGGTAGAGCAATCGTAACTATTCGGCCATTCTCGCTCACTCCAATAGTATATTTCGATAGCAAGGCGGAAATAGTCGAGTTGTTACGATTGGGGGTAGAATTCACTCTTGCTGAAAATTTTTATTTACTTTAATACATAATATGGCCCGATTTTGAGCTCGTCAATGTAACATTTTTCAAACTGACTCTAAATGATGCTATCAATATGTTACAGAGTTCATTACACTCTACACTACCTCCCTACTGATTAACTGCGTCTAGCTCCTGTTTTTCTCAGATAATGACCGTATGAACAAAGTCGACCACCTGTTTAAAATTAGACCTTTAATGTTTATTGACTTTTAATTTTACAAGTTGGGTACAATAAATGAATGGGGCATTACACCGATACTTGTCAATAGCTGTAAGGCTTAAAACCAGAAGACCATACATGTAGACGGGGGTGTTTCGAGGGGTACTGACGACCCCCCTTTGAAAAACATTAAGCACATT
Organism: Geukensia granosissima; assembly: GCA_032357055.1. Lineage (NCBI taxonomy): Eukaryota > Metazoa > Mollusca > Bivalvia > Mytilida > Mytilidae > Geukensia > Geukensia granosissima. Next base: position 11,844 of record JAULBM010285886.1, on the reverse strand, counting down.
TAAACTCGCAATTCTGATTGAAGTCTGACTATTTAAAGTCTAAAAACAATTGCAAAAATAGTGCCAGGAAATGGCTAGATTACAGGATATATGTTGATACGTCTATTCCAATAACTATGTAGAGTAGCCATATTTAGAAACATGTATATGTTAAAACTTAATTCCAATGCATATGTATTGTTGCTATATTTAGCTATATATTAAACCGTTTATAGATGAATTTTAAATTGTTCATTCCAATACTTTTGTTTATTCAATAACTTATCTCTTTATTTAATGTTTTTCGGTATAATAAAATACTTATCAACTGGTTATTCGGATAATAGCAAGTTTGTTGTCCCTTCGTGTCACACTATTGACCTCGGCGTTGCATCGGTCAATAGTCAGCACCTCGGGGATAACAAACTTTATTATCCTCATACCCAGTCAATAAGTATATATTGTTATACTCTGTATCCTCTGTCATGTCCTCATTTTAAAATACGACAATTTTCCTCTTTTTGTCGCTGTTTTGCTACATTTATTATAATGAATTGTTTTATTATGGTAGTTGTTTTCCTGTTTCTATACCGGTCATGAAATAAATATCGTAATTTCACATATTTGGTGTTCTGCAAATTTCGTGAATACTATTTTTATTAACATAAGTCAGCGAGATCCGGCACCAACTGAAAATAGAAAAACAAATCACCTGCACAGGTTGTTTTTCTTTTATTTTGAGGCGACAATGAAATAGATAATTCTAACCCAAAACCACACACACACACACACACACACACACACACACACATAGATAGAGAAAGATAGAGAGAGCAAATATACCTGCGGTGTGGAATTACATTGCCTGATGTAATTGCTGGGGGTCAAAACAGTGTAACTGTTATATCCAAATAAATTGAGTTCGGTACTAAGAAAATCTCTAAATCCAACATAATTGGCTGTCAATGGCGCAACTGAAAAAAAAAAATCCATGTACTTTCACAACAGCTAGTCGGTGTGACTATTGGTTATTAATGCAACATACGGAGAATAGCTTTTTGTGAAAGCATAAATAATTATCTTATGTCATCCATATTTACTTTCGCATAAAATGTGGTTCTATATCTTTTATCTATACATTAGTTGCATCTTTCCTGATATTTTGTTTTAAAGTGGCCTCTAAAGCAAACATGTGTACAAATCGTCAAATTCTTTTTCAAGGTTTTTTTGTCCGTATAACATCTATTTTATTATTTTTACAAACATTGTCTATTATGGTATTCCGAAGTATAAAAGCTTTTTATATGTGAGATTTCTGTGCTGTATCAAAATGATTTCCCCTTGATTTAGAGGAAAGTTAGTGACTGCGAGGACTACGAATAAGAAGATTAGAGCAAATCGCTTCGTAAAAGTCTGAATATTAACGTGTCATTGGCATAATGATTATTTGAAATCTCTTTGAATAAAAGAAGGCATTTTGTAAACAAAATGTTCAGAACATTAGGATATATCTAAGCATAATTAATGTTGCTTATTCAAATAATTTTATTAGGTACAATGTACTTCAATTTATCAAATATTTAAACCTCAAATTATTAGATTTGTTTATTTAATTTTATATGGATTACAACTAAACAAAACTGTTATATTTGTTTCCCTCGCTTTTCAATAGCTTAGGGAGAAAATACTCCACAAATCAGTATTTGTATAAGTCAAATCCTGAATTTGATATCGCGCTTAAACATAAAGAAGATAAACTTATTTCAATATATGAGAAAAACTGTCAGAATATAAAATTAGAGGGCACCGCATTATACGTTTGCAAAGATACCTTTTCATAACAGTGTGGATCAGGAAACAAAGTTGTGAATTATTCATCGTACGATTTAATTTCGAGACCCAGAAAAAATAATTTTAATAGCTTTTTTATTGTGAAGACTGCAGCTCAATATTTAAGAGACGGATCATGATTGCGGCATACACATTCATAAGCCACTAATTTGCATGATAAATATTCGGTATCTTAGCTACATCATATATCCAATATAGAATTTAAAATCTATCAACGGATGTTGATTCTTAATATATTAACGAATATGATAGTCAATTGTCTTTTAAATATCTTCACTCTATCTATGTGTTTTATGATTAACACCTGAATACCTTTCAGCTTTCAAAGTGTTTAAGATGTGACGAAAGTCGGGAAATTTTGCCCTGTTAAAGATATTCAAACTTCGATAGGAAATGCATGATTAAATATATAAGATTTCAAATGTGTTTTTCCGAACCTAATATCAAACACGAAGATAAAAATTGTATTTTACACCTTAGGGCAGGTACTTATTCGTTTGATAATAGAAATGATATATTTGCGATAAAATAACAACTTAATATTAAATTTAAACCTTTGAATAGGTAAGCCAAGACAACATGACTTTAATCTGAATTCATTTATTATATCCAAGTACGAGGCATCTCGGCAAATATCATACCAATTATACCGTACATTCACAATAACAACTATTCTGACAGAACATAGAATTGTCATTTTGTTGATAATTTTGAAACATTTAAAAAAACACACAAAAATACGAGTATGTAAAATACCAACATGAAACCAAGTAAACACAAAACGCATATATTCTTAACTGAATTTTGTATACACACGCTTGACATTGAATGGACACTTCAAAGAAATATTGGTAAGTTTGCAGATATCTGAATGAATTTCTCCGATAGAAAATTATTTGGCACATTGCGCAACTTTTTTTGATTTCTTTCCCCAATTGTTTAATTTATATATATAATAATGTACTTATATTAATAGATTTCTGTTTCTGAGTTAAAAAAAATGATTGGAAACGGTAGATAATCTTTCCAAAACTTGAAACACAGACCACACTTCATGCAAGTAAAGGGTCATAAGGCATTGATATAATGCGTTGCAGTATACATTTAAATATGTACTTTACTTTTAGAATGGCGATTACACATTCCTCAGCAATAAAGAACTACAAACTTAAATTCTACCATAGAAAATGAGTAGAAAACAGTGTTATTCTCTTCAGAATGGCATTATGTCGCTGACTTGCTTATTTGTAAATCAATAATGTAAAGATAATTCAAATCTGATGGTTGGCTACATGTATTTTCAGGTGAGATGGCAATCAGCTTCTTTGAAATTCTTAACCAACTATTGCATTCGATTACGTGGTCCTGTTAGCACAAACGCTGCAAATGTTGCAGACAAATGCCACGTTCATGAACATTTAATAGGAAAACCACAGGAAAAACCTACAGGAACTGCAACAACCCCGATGTTATTAACATTCAAACATGCTCCCCACGTGGTGTCCAATATGTTTGTGAATCAATGCTGCATTTTCACAAACATCTGAATGGTCATGAGCGACCTCTCAAAACGCCTCATATATCTGTAGTCAGCACATCAGACTTCCAAATCACATCACACATTGGAAGACTTAAATCACACGCCAATCTTTTTGATCTAGCGAATCTGTGGCAGGGCAAACAGAGGGAACTTCGAAAAAGGATTTGGATAAAAGAACGACACGTTCGCAATCCACATGGAAAAACAGAAAGATATAGTAATAATTGGAGGCATTTTTCGGTTTTATTTCAGTCTTAACACCCACATTACCTATATGTATTTCTTAATTTATTTAAGTCCATTATCTTTACGCCGTGCATAATCTTTAAATATTTATCTCTTGTAGGGTTCGTGTAACTCCAGCTTTAGTTTTCAGTGTAGTGTTGGGTGTTCTATGTTTGTTTTTCGTTTCATTTTGTTGGCCATGGTCTTGTCTGTCTTCCGACTTACGATTTCTGTCTGCCCCTTTGGTATCTTCGAATTCCTTTCATGATGTTGATGAGCGACCTTTGTATAGAAATTGGCCGTACGGTTTCTCAGCCTGCAGGTATTTTATGGAAATAGGTCGTTCGGATTTGCTATTTATTGATACAATGATACAAAACTTAGTAAAATATTGCAATTCTCCGACGAAAAATTTGTTACAATAATTAGGATATAGTTTTTATTGGTTGCTTCAAAGAAACAGACATTTTGTAACCTAATTTTGTTAATATTCTCAAAAACATTTACTTGATTATTTCAAATTAAGATTTTTTTAGAACTTCCACAAAAAAGATAAATAAGTTTCTGATGAGAAAGTTTATTATTTTAAGTAATTGTCATAAACAAATATTATTTTAAAAATGAACATTTATTATTCGAATTCTCAATCCATGATATTGATTAAGAATATTTCATAAATTACTGTAGAGCTGGATAATTGACCAATTATTCACAAAAATCCAAGTTATTACTCCGTTCGTTCGAATTCTCCGGGATTGTGAAATCATTGCATGAGGAGCTGCAGTCACCTAGTAAAGGCCATTAAAAATATTAATATATTACAGTTCCTTAAGGGGCGTCTGTTGGTTGTGCGGGATGTATAAATTCTCCACCCGTCAACAGCTCGTAATGAGTGGTCCGTAGGTGACCAGTTGTTTAGGCTTAATTTCTCGCCCTTACCCGAACAGTCCTAATTTGACATACATTTATTGTATGATAACTTGTTCTCGTCCTGAATATGCATGAACTATTTGCCCCTGAAAGTTAAGCAACAAACAATCAATCATTCTCTTTCGGAAACCGTCTACCATCAGACCTGAACTTTCCGTTTCCGGAGTATATCTTTATTTAAAATTATGAAAATGGTTGTTTCTTTTTTGCCTGTCAATTCAATTTAATTTATAATCTTGAATTTCAATCCGTGTAGATGATTTTATTCTTTCAATAAAACAGAATTTTAGTTTTTGTGATTTTCAAACAGTCAAAATATCATGCCTTCGCACATAGACCTTTTTCTTACCTGATCAAAGAAAACTAGTAAGTGCGTTAAATTCCGCAGAAGTTTCAAACTCTGCAATAACTCCGCCATCACTTCAACATTGTCGCTAAAATGAAGGAGAAATTCGCCTAAATTACATTCAAAATTAATAAACAAAAACCAAAATGCATCAATCTATATGCGAAAGTCCATAGAATAATGAGGAATGTATAAACTTCCATCGTACGTAAAAAAGGTAACAGAAAAAAAAACAGAAATTAGAAAATATAAACTTTGAAATACTACTAGAAAAGTAAAATTAAACATTGAATCTGATATAGTTTCAACTAAAAAGTAAATCAAACTTTAATCAAAAAACATTTAGAAAAATAGTAAAAAAAATTATTACCTTATAATACTGGCTACGGCTCCTAAATGTATAATCTAGCTTCACTTGTTCCGCATTGACAATAAGGACATAATTCACACAATATATAGCAAAATATAAAAATACAAGTTTCATATTGACCAATTACCAGTGAGTAGAATTCTCAGATTTGACATACAAGTTTTAAATTCACTGAAGCGTATAAAATAACTAGACTTCAATTAAAAATGATCAATAGTATTAACTACATGTATTACAAATGAAAATGGACAAATATGATATATACATTTATCAAAATCATAAAAATCAGCTTGTCCACATCAGGAGAGTGAAATTATGTTCCTGTTTGTCGTAAATCTTAGAGACGTGTTCACTCTTTTTGTTTGTAGAGAAATCAATCGAAGTTTGTGCAGATTTACTTGAGTCTTTGGTCTTTAATTTCCACTTCGCTGGGGTTTATTCGATCAGGAACCTCACTGGATCTAGGATAGATGTTCTTTGACAAAACATCATCAATATATAGCTGTTTATTTTTTTATTGACTAGGTTTTATATTTGTTTTTACATGTAACTACATTCGGTCTTCGTCCAAATTTCATTGTTCCTTTCTTTTTAGTTTTAAAACTATTTTACTGCATTTTGTAATCATCAGTTGTTTATTCAATTTAAGCCTGAAAACGTACAAAACAGAAATAAAAATAACATGAACTTTCTTCTAAAACGTGGAGTGAATGTCTGATTCGATGACCTATGGGTCTTCTATTATAAGGAAGTCTGTTCTACAACTTCCACTGGTTGACATTTTAATCATGCTTATAGACTGTACTCGGATGATGCTTAAAAGATAGACTCTAGGCAGCTCGAGATGTCGCCGTCTTCCTAGTTCATTAAAGTCACTTCATTTTATTGTTACTCTAGGCGAAAATATCACTCCGTGCTGGCGCGCACGACAATTAATCATTTATACATGACATATAGCAATATCATAATTGATTTCAATATTTTTTAAGTTTTTATCAGACTATGGTTTTCCTTATTATATAAACCCGGCGAAAAGATGTTCTATAGTTTCTACTAGCAGACCCAGCCATGTAAGTTATAAAGTTATATACATGAATGTATGAACATTTAGCTTTCACCAAACTTATCGAATGCAAATGCCATTTTTTGTTTAAAAATTAACTAATATTAAAAAATATATATTTCCAATGCGTCTCTCATCATTTTAATCTTCCAACAGTCGTTATGTTTGTGCATTTCTTTAACTGCTTTCAGACAGAGTAGGACTTTTGCAACAGCTTTCCGTTGAGAAACAAATATTTAGCTCATTCTTATTTAATACCTCTTTGTGATTTTTATGGAAATAACATACATAAATGAACATAATCGATCTTTATATGTTGATTCCAAATTGATGTTGCTTTAAAGGAGTATCTAAGAACATGAAAGTCTCATGTAATGTTTTTGCCATTAAAATGAACCATCCATCATTAACATATAACACCAAATGATGCATGTATATGGGATATAATATCAAATATTACATTAGGCTTAGCTTAGTATTATAAGCTGAGTTTAAAAAACAAATTGAGAAAAAATAACTTGTTAAAAATATTTTTGGATACCAAATCGTCTTGAAGCTAATAAAAACGAACATATTATAAGGTTTTATAGTTTTGTTCTAGCAATTGAGTTCTATGTTTGTCAAAGTGACAAAAAAATCACTTTTCTCCCCCCGTTTTTAATTTGATAAAAGATGAAAATCAATTCTAAATAGATCGTCGATGTCCTACATGGACATCAACTTGAATTTTAGGAACATATGAATTTTCAACTTATTGTTGTTAAATTATCGATGTGCAGTATTAAGCGTTTCTAATTTGACCTAACACAAAATTATATAATTCACAATATTGATATTTTAAGCTTATAAGCTCATTTATACTTCCAAAGCAATCGTCGTGCGAAAATCTTTGGGTGTTTAAACTTGTCTTAGTTAGTTTAAACTTTAAATCTCAGGTAAAATCGCGCGACATCGTGGGGTAGTCGTGCGATGTTCGGGCGACAGTTGCAAGATGTCGCGCGAAAATCGCTCGACGAAGTATCAATGAGCCCTATTTGTCCTTTGATTTTTCAAAAACATTTAACTCGCAACTACAACAGACGACACACATGAAAGGGGGAAAATCATATATCATAGAATATGTACAACAATCCCGCAGCAAAGATTAGACAAAAAACTAGTTCCGCGATTCAGGAAACCAGATTTATATCGGAAGTAGACATATAACATCCTGCCAAAAATCTTAATTTCAAAGTAAGAAAAAATGTATGTGGTTGCCTGAAATGCGGAACACATACTAAGAACATAAAAATTGATGTAATAGCTCACTGCAACATTTAAAATAGACAATACTCTATGATTTCCGTTCTGTCTTGCACATTAGAAATCTTGATTGTAGTTGTTTTAATATACAGGCAAATTAACAGCAAAAAAAGAGTTTGTGTGACACATAAGTGATATTAGCAGAGATATTGAACTTTTACATTCAATTGCAAATGTCTAAACAATCTATTCACATTCTCGTTTTAATTGGAAATGACACAAAAACTAATTTTTTTCACACTTAACTCCACAACTAGAGCGCCACTGTAATCACAACCAATTAAGTTTGTTAATTTAAAGAAAATGTCATATTTCGTACAATTTCAAAATATAATGGTCGCAGCTCTGTGGTAAATCAGTCATCGTGAAACATTTCAAGTAAATAATATGTACGTTGAAATCAAGAAATTAAAATTAATTAGACTATACTCTATGTCAAGCTTTTCTGGAGTGCGCATTTCGGGCTAAATTAAATTATATGTGCCTTTCTAACTATGGATTTATTTTAAATCAAAGAAAGAGTTATCCCACGGTCTAAGGTTCATGCTTTACAGCATGCTTAAGCGTTAAACATACCGACCCAGATTTTTTCTACGGGGATTTAACATTGAGCTAAGTTTGACTTAGATGAAGTAATTTGAAAAATTGCGCATATTTTTTTAAAAGAATGTAAGAATAAATTTCAGAAGAATTGCTTTTAAAATTTTCTTTAGATGCGCTAATAAACATTTGAGTAGATTAATAAATCCTAGTTTAATTACTTAATTTGTACGCAGCGTTGACAATGTATAATCCTGATCTCAAGCTAGCGCGTGCAATTGGCCACTTCTGGTAAATTAATGGCTTATTTTATTATGTAAAATCCCCGTAGAGAATAAAAACTCGGTGCAGCTTAAAACACATCGCGATTGTTAAAAAGTATTATTGCAAGTTGCTTGCACTTTTATCAATCAACAAAATTAACCCATTTTTATAAGAATACAGTGGGCAGTTTTTCTTTCACGACCCTTTTCCCGTTATACCAAACTCTGACATAGTCTACAAACTGTACATAGATAAAAAATATTCAAATGTCAATATCAGGCGATGCCATCACCACCATATTCATAGACAGATTTAGCATTCGAATCATCTAATGATAGCGGAATCAAATAAATGAAAGCGCGAACACATGATAACACTAGTTACCATATTTTATCTTAATAGGTCGTTTTATTCTTGTCTCATCTTATTTATCACAAATTTTCGATGAGGAAACGACGACAAGCAAAGACAGACAAAAACAATTTTTTAACAATACAGTTTTAATATACACGTTTTACACTTTATTTTTACTTTGCTATGATTTTTTTCTCGAACCTCTAAAGTTTGTAGCAAACAGTTGTACTGCGCTTGCATAAAGGACGCAAAAGAAGATGATTTTTGGTTATGTATAAGACATTTACAGGGTTTTTCAGCAAGTCGTTTTTTTAAATATTTAAGAAAAATAATTGCCATTTTGAAAACCCTTAACGAAAAAATCTTCCTTCATTTCATAAAAATTCGATTGTTTTATAAAAGTTAAAAACGTAGGATTAGAATACTCACACTTACACTTTATATTTCTCCAAGACTTACTATTTTCCATTTATGACGATTTTATCCTTTATCAGAGTTACACAAATGTTCTGCTTTTGTAAATTCTAAAAAGCATTGAAAATACGGAAAAGACCGCGACAAGTATAGTACTTAGTTGTTGTCCCTGCCGTCGGATTTGGCCTTCCATCTTCATTTGTTTAGATCTGAGTAATCCTTTTTGAATTTTTGTATATCTTGGACTTCCTATGATTTGAATATAATGCTACAAATAAGAAGTTACGCCTTTTAATGTACATATGACATACCAAAATTTTCCTTATTTATTCATCATTGGTAATTTGTATTTTCAAACATAATGTTCTGTACATATAAGCCTATATTCGTTGAACTATTAACAGGATAAAACATTAATTGCTATGTCAGATGAAATTCCATTATCAATATGCCTATCGATATTTTACAAGCCCTGAATATTCCTTTTTTAACACACAATTCTTATTAAAACGGTTATCATCCACATGCAGTATATTTCTCAATAATAAGTATGTCCTATATTTAATAACTCGTACCATTTTGACACACAGTCGTAGAAAAACGGTTATACCTCTCCTTCCATGTTCAAATGTTAAGAAATCATTGCCTTGTCACGTTACTGTGGATTAAATATGATGTCCATTATCTAATCTACATTTTACAGTAAAATTTAGAAAAAGTCATCTTGAAAAAGGTTCTTTTCTACATACCACGAGAATTGTTGCAAACTGATCACTTAAAGACTTCTAAGGCTCATTTATTAAGATCTAAGACTGTAAGAATTCCTGACCCATTGGAGTGACCAAATAGGGATCCTGAAATCCATACAAGGAACACAATTTCATATTGGAGATTTTGTTGTTACCTTCAACATATATCAGGTTCAAACTTGAACTGTTCAAAACAAATCACATAACGCTGGCTGTTCCGTGTCACAGTACACCAACTGGCTGCACAAATATTCAGCCCACCTCAGTTCAAATGCAATCTTCGGCACAAAATATATATAAGAACTTCCATCATCTACAGTAAAAAACAAGAGAGAAGACCAAATTCTAATAATCTACGCAGGTTACCATACATCAGATAACAAAAATTACTGAAACAGTTGAAATACGTATCTAACAAATATGAATTGTTACACATAATTTCCCAAAATTCAAGTTTTTACACCCGTCTTGTTCAAATTCAAAAAAAAAAAAAGAAATGCGAGCAAGCGAACGAAACAGTTCGTTCGTTGGTTTCCCATGCATGATATGATCTTTCGTTCCTTCGTTTGCAAACGAACGATACAATCATACTTTCGTGCTTTTTTTCGCGCGTTCGTATGTTTTAGTGGGTGGTTAAGTTATTTAGTATGCAACCTAGCCGTCGACTGAAAACTCTCAATTAGTTGTAACGAGAGAGTTTTAAGCTAAATATCTTGTTTTTTCTAGAAATAGGAGGCTTTAATCGTATTTTTAAAGACGTTTATGAAAATAAGATCTTAAAAACACCATCTACGAAGATTATAATTTGTATAATTCTCTGACTAATTTTAATTAGCTGTATAAATTGACTATATATGTTTTGCTTTTTCGTTTGTAAGGTCATGGACTTTATATTTCATTTGTCCATAAATGTACCTAGAAATTCCTAAAATTTGACTGGTATTCTTATTTTGAGCACTAGCGTGTTTGATAAAGATAAGTGCAGAAAAGCAGTTAATTTTGGCTTATAAATATTTGCTGTTTACGAATGCAAGTTATGGATCGTGTCTTCCTGGCATATGGTCCACATTTTTTCTTTTAAACAGTTTTTTCTTTGTTGTCTAGTCAATTTTCGGATAAAGAACAATTAGTGAAGCAGTCCGAGTAGGCTGTTTTTATTTGAGTATTCTATGAATTCGACCCTTGAAATTGGAAAAAAAAAGCATTGTGATCTTCTTCATTTTGCTCAAGTTGAAGAGCCTGTGATTTATATAAGGAAAAAAGAGTAGGTACTTTCAGGCGAAAAAATTAGACCTCATAATTAAAGTTTGTATCCAGTATCTAAGTCAACCTGATTAAAATACCTTAATTAACACGTGATCATATTCAAAAACCCAAGTACAATTTTCCCCATATGACATCATAAATTTTAAAGTTGCGTTGTTAATCTAATTTGAACATTTTGTGCAAGAACAAGAAAACTGGCCCTTTTAGTCAGTGTTTGATTCCGGGAAATTATAAAAAAAACTCTGCTTTATACATGTACCTAGATTTATTCCTCGAAATTGACTTTGATACAAACATTAATTCTAAGATTTACGAAAAACGGGATGATTTCAAAGTTTCTTTTGAATATTTCCCATATTTATGTGGCAATATTTCTTCTTCTCCTCGCTTCGGGGGTTATATGACGCAGTTCATTCTACACTCTCGAAAATGTTCCAGGTATCAAAATTTGCTGAAGGGAGCATTGCTGTTAATGTAAGCTGAAAAAAGTGTCCTTCCTGTTATGTATTTCTTAGGAAAAAACCAAGAGGACAATATTTCATGGTCACCAATGTGTTTCATTCCGTCCTTGGACTTTATCATAGGAAATAGTGTAAGTGGACAATAATTCATGGAGGACACAATTTTGTGTTACATTAACGCGTAAATTAC
>JAULBM010285875.1:0-16222 GCA_032357055.1 Geukensia granosissima | reverse complement strand
AGTACTCTTTGTGGAACAGTTTGTTGAACGGAACATTGAGATTCAAATTATTTTTTTTTACATTTGTAAACATTATATGTGCCTTGTCGTTTCAAAATTCTACATTTGCAGCTGTATTTATGTAGTAAATCTTTGTAACTATTATAATATTTTGCAAAAGATTTACGAAGCTTGTGATATCTGTATCCGTGCTGCAAAAGTTAAACAACTTGATTATTCTGACGTTTTGTAAGATCCTGCTTGTTATTATAGTGTTATATGTTAATGTTGTTCATTGTGAAACCGGAGGAGGCAGCCACCGCCTGCAAAGTTCGCCTCGTCATCACCATGTCCGTATTACGCTGTTAGAGCGTAAGGAATTCGAAGATAACAAAGGGGGAGACTTGACTTTTTGCCAAAAGTTTAAGCATTACAAAAATAACATTCTTAGGCCACTCCAAATTAATTTCTAGTTCTTCGGATTTTAATGATAAAATTAGGAGCGAGCGAAAATTTTAATTTTAATTTTTTTTTCTGGAAATTATAAAATATGAAGCGAAAGCTTCGAAATTGATGCGGAAAGAGCAGTTTATAATTTTTTTTCATCTTTTTGTATAGTTTTAGGAGCGAGCGGGTATATTTTTTGTTTGAGTATTATTTTCAAAATTTGATAATTTTCAAAAAGGTGATGAAAAATTAAGCATGTACAGTTTAATTGAACTTTTCTATGATTTATGAAGCGAGCTAATCCGAAGACCTAGTAATAAATTTGGATTGGCCTTAGAGTCTTTTGCAAACTCCTCTGAAACGTTATGATATGACATACAGTACCAGGAACACTAAAGTGAACCTGTGTCAATGAAGCTACCTTATTTGTGTGGGATACTGACTCCCAAAGACGCATCCATACTCCATGCTAAATAATGGTAGGACACACAGTACATGAGAACTAAACTCGGACGTTTAAGTGAACCTGAGTCAATGAAGCATGAAATGTAGATCAAAGTGACATAATTCAGGTGGGATGCTGATAGACTATACACACCCCAAGCTGCATGATCGCAGGAGATAAAATACCTGAAAACATGGACTTAAAAGTGAACCTGAGTCAATGGAGCGTGAAATATAGGTCAAAGTGACTAAATTCCGTTAGAATGATAACAGACTCCACAAGACTCATTTCAACACAAAGTTACATGATTTTAGGTTATGAATTATCAGATATCAATTCGGACCCCAAACAGATTCGAAGTCATTCAACCATGAAATATGGTTTTTGTGACCTCAATTTTTGTAGTGCACGTGTGTTGCATCCTTATGCATCTGCATATTATAAATTATTGTTGTCTTAGAAATGGCTGCGGACGCGAACGTGGACTCTGAGGCTACTCCAATAGTCCGGCTCAACAGGCGTTTCCACCAAAGAATACTATCCTAATTTCTACAGGAGTTTCTATCAAATAATTAATTTTCCTACGTGCTGCAAGCGTTTTCATCAAAGAATTAATAATCCCACGTTCTACAGGCGTTTCCATTAAATAATTAATTGTTCTACGTGCTACAAGCATTTTCATTAAAGAATGATTTATCCTAGGTTTATCAGATGTTTCCGTCAAAGACTAAATTATCCTACATGTGAGAATTCATATTTTAGTGTATAAAATAATGTTTTACAAACTCGGTTATCCTCATTCTTAAATCACGGAAGTGTAAGTGTTTGACCTAGATTCAGTGATTTGTCATTTTGCGCAAAATTCATTTATTCCGGTCGGATTATGTATTTTATTAAAAAGCATTCAACTTTAAAAAATTATTCAGCCAAGGTGCTAAACTAATCTGTAGTTTAATGCACCGGAAGTAAAACTAAAAAAACGCAATTTTCGAGGTTTGTGCTAATTCACTTCCGATAAACTAATGGAAATAGCTGGTAAAAACTTTCAATTTGCTGAAGTATCCTGCGAATGCTAAAAATAATAACGATTAAATAAACATAGGTTCGTCGTATTTAGAAGAAGAGTTTCAAATTTTCAAAAATAACATAGAAAGCACTAGGAAAACTTTATATTTGAACTTTTACCTCAAAATATGTGTTGACTGAACGGTGGGCCTTAGTTTTAATTTTAGTTTTTACAAAGAAATATATCATAACTCTACATGAATGAAGAAATGAGTTTTTTTTAAACAGGAAGAACCACCTTATGGAATAAATGAGTGACAGTTAGCCCCAATATTACATTTTGCTACCTGAATTCAAGAAATTTTAACAGCCTTAGCTTTTTAGATTATTTCATTCCGTATGCCTAATTGCTTTTTATTTGTCTTTGTTATATGACATCCATCATCGATGCTCACTGCAACCGGATGAGAAATAAAATATATTTCTGTCGATATACTACCGATGATATTTACTTTGTTTGAAATATAAAAAAGTAACACATGTACGTTTTAATGATTATATTTACTGAGGGTTATAATTTTAATGTAGACATAAGCCAAGACGAATTCAGTAACAGATTAAATGTTTCTTACTATTCCAGATTCCTAGATTTATTTCTCGAAATTGACCAAGAGGGAAAACTTGTGTCTAAGATCTACGACAAACGGGATGACTTTCTTATTGTAAACTTCAATTTTTATGTGGTAATATTCCTGCCTTCCCTGCCCACGGGTTTATATTTCGCAGTTGATTCAATACTGTCGTGCCTGTTCCAAGTATCAACATATTCTGAAGAGAGCATTGATATTGTCGCATAAATTACTACAACAATGATACATCTAATCAAGGTTGAAATCATTCCTCCTAAAACTTAATGGTCACCATCGTGAATTGGTTGATCTATACTCAACTAGTTATGGACCTGTTCCGGTAATACAACAATAAGTTAACCTCTTATCGGATTGACGTTAACCCGGATAAGATTTGAAAGATTTCTTTTGTTTTCGTTTTATCTTTTTGTTTGTTTCAAATTTGTCTTGTCTCTTTAAACTATACGTTTTTTGATCTCTCAAATGGGTATTCTACAAAGTACTTACAGTAAATATACTAAACAAAATTACCTGCAGAATAGAGGATATCACAGTTACTGAAAGCTCCAACGCAGAATTGACAAGTAATTGTATTTTCTCTGTTAATGAATATATATAACATATGATTGGGATAATCCAGAATACCAAATGTTAAAACGATGAAAAAATAATAGAAGAATCTATCAGCAGTAAAAAAAGGGCTTCGGAGTTACTGTGAAACAGGCCATTCTAGAATTGGCGAGAATCAAATATGGATTCTACAAAATTCCAAAGATCTGTTAGAATGCCTCAAATCAAGGTCCCTTTCCACTTGCAATAGCATCAAAACATTTGACTTTTCCACCCTGTACACTACTTTTCCCCATTCAAAACTTAAGGAAAAATTAAGAGCCTGAGTTCAGCTTTCTTTTGTTAAAAGAGATGACAAACGCAGATTCAAATATTTGGTTCTAGGGAGTGACAGACCTTATTTTGTTATTAACCACTCTGATTCTAATTAAAAGTACTCTGAAGATGACATTTGCGGAATACTAGATTTCTTGATTGACAACATTTTTGAAATGTTTGAAGGACGTGTGTTTCAACAGACTGTCGGCATTCTAATGAGGATTGACTGTGCCAATCTTCTCGCCGATTTATTCCTTTATTCGTATGAAGCTGACTTCATACAGAGCCATCATGATTTTGTTGACCTGTACGAAATATCCATTTTACATATAACAATGGATATCTTCCAACTGTCTTGAATACAAATCCGTTTCCATACCGGTTGTGACTAATATCGATTGTGACTCTACTGAGTAACGCGACGGATGCCACTAGTTGAGCAGGAGTTGCTTACCCTTCCGGACCACCTGAACTCATCCTGGTTTTTTGTAGGGTTCAAGTTACTCCAGCTTTAGTTATCAGTGTAGTGTTGTGTGTTCTATTTTTGTCTTTCGTTTCATTTTGTTGGCTATGGTCTTGTCTGTCTTCCGACTAAATGATTTCTGTCTGTCCCTGTGGTATCTTCGAATTCCTTTTTTCAAAACGGCAAAACAAAATCAGAATGGTCAGACTATACAAATTTCTTTATTAACAAGGAGTTACATGGGGTGTTAAGATAGTAAGATTACACCAGGTCTACTGGTAAGATTTTTGTATCCCGCGCCCAAGATCCCTTGTGTGAACACGTGTCTTTTAATCTTGATTATGTCTCATCTTTAAATTCAAGATTTTAATATCAAGAGGTGTGGTATAAGTTCTCAAAACTTACAGTCCGAAAACGTGAAAAATGAGGACAATCAAAAAGTCAAAGCAAAAAGCAAACGAACCAAAACTTTCTAAAAACCAAGCTTCAGATTTTAAAACTTCTCAAACTTAGGCATTCCTCAAATCAAAATCTTTCACGTATTTAAGGAAAACCTTAATATGAGGTGATTAATGAAATTTTAGTCTGGAGAGTAGGATCTGTTGCATCGGAAGAGAAAGCATCTTCCTCCAGCCCGTCAAAAATCATGTCTCTTATAAAGATTTTTGCAAGCCCAGGTTTTGAAAATAGAACGACTTTTTAATATCAATGTTAGTGAATAGTTTATAATTGAAAGTGTGTAGTCTATTGCTTTAATATTTTCCATTTTGCCACATAGGATTCACACGATCAGCATTATATCTGCACATTATCATACAATGAACAGGTTTGTTACCAGGATGTTTCTTAAAACATGTCATGCACTAAACTGATGATACAAACATCTTATAATTAAACACTTTACTGTACATGTTTTTGGAAACTACTGAAAGGTTTTTACTTCTACAAAATAGGTGGTGAAAAATATTTTCTCCAATACATATAAAGCCTTTCTTGCATGAGGTGGCTGATTTACTAATCCCTATATGTTTTCACCTCGAACAAAAGCTTTTGTTTCCTTGAGATAAACATTTAATTCGTCATTTGCCCTAACAATCATGCTTGGTGTTGGACAATTTATATTTTTCAACATTTTCTTGTAAAAATCTGATGAAGATAAAAAATAAAAATTTAATTCTATGTTTTTGGTTTTCAGTATAAGTATTAAAGCTTTTTTATATCCTTTTAAAGCTCAAAAATTCAAACTGTAGGGATAATTGGCAAAAATTAATAAATATGATAATATTTGCAGGTAGTTTGCAAAAACTGGTTTTTGGAGTATGCAAATGACAAACAAAAGACACAATATATGTAAATTGAAGTTTATACAAGGATTTGTTTAGAAATAGCTGAAAGGACTTTGAAATCATAATATTTCTTGAAAATTCATATGTTTCGTCATTTTTAATGGAATGAATAATGTGTTTTTCGCCAAACAGTTGGAACTTGCTATACGAAATTTTGGATCTTCAGTTTTAAAGAGGTCCATAAAACAATGTTACTAGTATATTCTACAGTTTGAAGGATGTTCAAGGTTTTCATGTTATAGCTGTATCCGATCAATCCACCATTAAATTCTACCAGCTTTTTCCACTTGTGTTTAATTGCAGCTTTATTGAAGTTAAATATAGAAAAATTTATCAAATATTGTTTTGCATGTATTAATTTAAATTCTTAACACTTGAAATTACAGAGACGCTTCGATATGTATAGCACGTAGTAGAAATCTCTGTCTTTGGATTTTGGCTTCCTATTCCGATTTGTTTGGAGCTGAGTACTTCTACTATAATTGGATTTTGAATTTCCTGTGTTTTGGTTCTAATACTGCCGGTTAGAGTCTACACCTTAAAATACGAATTCACCATATTTGGCAACATTTTTAAACTTGTATATATAAATGCTGATAAAAAAATACTGAAACAGGAAATTGATTGAGGATTTTAATTATTAAAACGAGGCTTCTGTTGGCTCTGACTCGGTAGGAACATTTGTTAACAATTAAACTACAGAATTCTTTTACTATGAAATAATCCATAAAGTGTCATATCTTTCTTATCACGAAGAGAATTTAATCTAGTAGGAATACAAATAACTAGGCTTTTTACTAGTAATAGCATGGAGAAAAATATTGTGATATGAAATATACCTTTACACTTTTCATTTCAAAAGGTTTTTTGAAGGCTCCATCAAAATATATTTCTTAAAGTTATTTTTTAAAATACTAAAACGTGGTTTTAAAGGGAAAATTCAAAGAAAATATTTCCCGCCAAAAGTCTGCATTTTGTTTGATCATATCTAAATAACAAGCACTGAAGCATTTACTTATTAAATCAATCACATTTACTTGTGATCAATACTAAAGTTAAGAAAATTAATTAATTTTGAACTTCAGCAGCGAACTTCCTTAAAACATGTTTCTTTACAAGTAATTCCATGAAGTAATTCTAAAATATATTGATTTATGTGAAAGTATGACATTTTTGTTGACGTGATAATTTAAATGATTGGAAAACCTTAATGTAAAGGACGAAATTGAAAAACGAAACATAATTTACCAAAAGTATTTGTATACAGTGATTGCCATGATTTTTATTCCTACAAAGTTCCTGCATGTTACTAAATTTTTCAAACTGCAATGTATTTAAAGCTGTTAATCTATGATTTTAGACTTCATCTTCCGGAAGCCATCATCGCCAGTCGTCACATTCCAGTAGCCATAGTCACCAGCAAGATGCCTTAATAGATGAGCATAAACGCCGTCATAAACATCACCGCCACCACAGCAGATCCCACGATGATCATAAGTTATTATGTTTTTTATTTTTATTTTGTTGGATATATATAACAAAGTATAACTAATTGCATAATAAGTTAAAAAAATAAACACATAAGAAGTCATAAAAAATAAAACTTTTGATTTTGGCAAAATATCAATTCTGAAAATAAATTAAACTATTTTCCTTTCCACGAATATGGTTCTGTTTTGAATTAACAGAATATTTTTTTGTCAAAAAAATAAAACGCATCTTGTTGATTATTTAAATTATTGAAAGGCTTACATTTGTGATCGTATTTTTTATTCAAAATATCCCCTTCAAAGGTCATATATGATAAGTCCATCGTGTATAAGTTTTTTCCGTTCTACCTTTTCATCATTCTTCATTTATAAAGATCTTGGCAGTATATCAAAGAAATCGAAGAACGAACAAATTAGCAAAATTTACATTTTTAAATATAAAGGGGTGTCATTAACTATGCAACGCTTGAAGTCTAATTGAATATAGGAAGTCACGTGCATATAGTTGCAGTTACAATGACAAACTATAAATGGACAACAACGCAAAATACAACAGGAAGGGAAATCAGATATTCTGGAATATTCTATTCTAATAATGAATTCTGTCGTGTTTCTTACAGGTTCAGGTTCAATCGAGAGTATAATTATGATCACTAACCAGAAGCGTTCCGATTAATATCCAATAAACAATTATCAAACAGTGTTGAAACGAAACAAAAATATGATTAAATTGGTTTTATAGAAATTCATATGTGAAATTGGTAAACATTTGTTTCTGTCTTTAATTTCAGAAAAGCGCCAAAAGAAGATGTTCAAGACGTGTAATGAAATTTTTTCAATGTGTATAGTGACAAATGATTGAACCTTCTACCGGCAATCGTTTATAAATCTCGCAAAATTCTACATTTTTAAGTAATGATATTCACTAGAAGAAAGTTGTTTTATAAAACAACGGCCAAGGTATACCGAAAACAAGCGTTTGTCAAAGATACACAAACGGCATACGTAGAACGTCTTGTGATTTGACAACTAATCAAAATGGAAGGGTATGGAATATAACAAAAATATGATACTCGTACATACGTCATCATTGCATTCCGCTAAACTAATTTTTGCGTATCCCAATATGTGAAACAATCAGTGATATAAATACTTCGGTTGAAATGTGTCCGTGTGCTGGTCAGAAGACAAGTTAGAAGTTGATACCATATACCGATACATGTGAAAGGAGTAATTAACAGCTGACATGTCATTGTAAATAATGTGACATTTTTGAAGTTTATTCTGAATATAGACCATTTTTATTGGTTTATTTTTTCAGATTGTATACTATCTTGTAATACTGTCTTATCTGTTGAATGTTATGTTTTATGTATAGTTTCCCATTTTGTATTTCGGAGCGTTTTACAGGTTCCGTTATGGTATGGACTCCGGTTCATTATTGAAGGCCGTAATGGGACCCTTAGATTTTAATATTCAATGTCATTTGGTGGATGGCTGTCTTGTGGACAATCATGCTACATCGCCTATTTTTTTTATTCTTTTTATTTTTGTGATTGCTAATGTTTTCATTGTCATATCCGAATCCTTTCTTATTGTAGCTGCTTTATTTCGATAGGTTCAGTAAGAAGATCAACTATAGAATTGGTTAAATATTTTAGTCATAGTTAATAATACTCAAACTGTCGAAATTGAGCCTATAGTCATAGATGATTCCGTTTTGGTCCTACATCAGACCATGCGTATTTTAAAAATAATTGAAGTATTGTTAATTTGTTGCATATCTATTGGTCAGCACAATAATGATACATAACTTTGCAAGTCGATTTTCCTGGGGACATTTATTAACATCCCCCCAAAAAACTGTTTTCAATTTTCAAAGACAGTTATATGCAGACAGGCGAATATAAAATATATAAATTGATATAAAAATGACAGCTACTGGAATTAAGTCGAAAAAAAACTTGAATTATGAAATGCTTATGTTTTTTTAATTTCCTCTATCTACTTGAACTTATCGATATATTAATATAGAGTAATAATTTTAGTTCCAGACAGAGGCACTCTTTCTCGTTCACCAAATGCAAGTCAAAGGGAGACGAGCTTAATGATGACGTTTTATTGTTCTAAAGGTTCCAATGGAAATTAAACATTATTTATGTATTAAAGTAGGACGTCCATAGTGGGACAGTAATTGATTTCAGTGTGTCATATAATTATAATGCTGTACAGTTCAAGTGGTAACCTTTTGGATTTTATGCAAAATGAGGTCCTGAATTTAGGAGGTATCTACAAATAATAAAGTCATGAAAGTCTATCATTGTTGTTTTTAGAATATTCAGATTTTAATTAAATGATGATTTTGAGTTAGTGTTATTGATATGAAATATTACTTACACACGTAAAGTACCACTATAGCCTCGGTAACCGCTTGTGATCTGATGGTATCAGGTGACGCATATGATGATATAAAAATTAACTTTTTTTATTCTCTACGTCTTAAGAGACATATTTCAACGTGGACATTAAGGGTGTTTCGTACACCTTTTTCTTATTTACATCATTTTATGATGCTTTGTAATTTGTAATATATGTAAATATATGAAATATTGTCATTTGTTTTAAATTTTGGGTTATTGCAAATTTTTATGGAAGAAAAGATTTTCAAATGAACAATTGATATTGCTGAAATAAAAGGTTCTAAAATATGTATGTTTGTTTGTATAATGATAATTATTCCAGCGTGAAGTTAATGATATAAACTATTATGTATAGATTTGTTTGTTTTAAAAAGAATGAGAACATTTGTTTATTGAATGAAGGCCTTAAGGGTACCAGTAGATTTAATAATTTATACGTTTTGAATGTCAGTCTCATAGATAATCGTACGACTAAAAAAACTGTGAAAGTACTGTTTGCCAGCTGACACTACAGTTGTAATACTCTTAATGCCATGAATAATGCACAACTTTTCGTAAACGTAGGTTGAAATCCTTATTCCGAGTGACGACTTTCGGCCATTTTTTGAATTTGCACTAAATCTTAGTTAACAATATCCACGATGTCTATGACTTTTAGATATTCCCCTTCCAAATTATATTTTTATCAAGACTGAGAGGATAAGCTGTCTGAAGCCTTTAATTCAGTACAACACACGAATTACACGCTCATTTTCAATGTGTTTGTGTGACTGTCTTCGTTGTTTTAGGACAACTTCGATAGGTTTGACTGTTAAAATTATTCAAAGATACCAAAGGGACAGGCAGAAATCGTTAAATCAGAAGACGGTAAAGACGATGACCAACAAAAAAGAAACGAAGGCCAAATAAAGTGTGCACAGAACTACATTAAAAACTAAAGCTAGCTAGAGTAAAACGAACCCTACAAAACACGCATCTAATTTCAAAAATCCAGATGTTGCCGAAACTCTGTCCATCTTTCATGAAATATTTAATCGTGCCAGCAGATAAGTCTCCAAATAATATCATTTTTGTCTGCAAAAAACATTACATTGATTGTTTAATGAATGGGTTAGGTACTGAGAGCACACATGGCAATTCAACTTCCACGGATAAATCACTTTCAAAAAGGAGATAATTGATAATCATATGTAAGTTTTGTCTTCCTTTGGAATTTTCTTTAAAGTTGAGATCTAAGATCTCCCTTTATTGTATTGGATACCTAAGTAACACAAAGGTCCTTACAATCAGTGTTTCATTGCTGAATCTACCAAATGTTCCACCAAGCCGCTCTCAAAGCTTTTAACTTCAATTCTTAATACTATTAATTCGGACTGCCAGAAATTCTGCGAAACAAACTATGTAAGAAAAGGCATAAAAGGAATTCGAAGATACCAAATAGGCAGACAGAAATCGTTAAGTCAGAAGACAGACAAGACTATGGCCAACAAAATGAAACGAAAGACAAACATAGAACACATAATACTTCATTGAAATCTCAAACTGCAGTAACATGAACTCGACAAAAAAACAGAGGTGCAGCCACTGCCTGCAAAGTTCGCCTCGTCGTCCCAAGCCTGTTGTATTCCGCTATTTGAATCAAAGTTGACAAGTTGACAAAAAAGTCTGAGAGTCTTTTTTAAAGTCTAGTAACAGCCTGTCTTGTGAATAATTTAAGAACTTTATGAAATTAAAATTATATATTTGAAATGTATGTATTTTAACTAATTAAACTTATTAAATCTGCACACCAACCTGCATGATGGTAGGTCACTCAGTATGTGAGGAAACGAGTCAGACGAAAAACTTAACCAAAGTCAATGATGCAAGAAATGTTAGTCAAAGTGACCTAATTTGGGTGGGATGCTGACAGACCATCCAAGACACATCTGCACAACAACCTGCATGATGGTAGGCCACACAGTATGTGGGAAATGAGTGGGAGGAAAAACTTAACCAAAGTCAATGATGCATGAAATTGGGTCAAAGTGACTTAATTTGGGTGGGATACTGAAAGACACTCCAAGACGCATCTGCACACCAACCTGCAGTATGTGAGAAAACGAGTCGGACGAAACTTAACTAAAGTAAATGATGCATTAAATGTGGGTCAAAATGATCTAATTTGGGTGGTAAGCTGACAAATTCCCCAAGAAGCATCTGCACGCCAACCTGCATGATGGTAAGCCACTCAGTATGGGAGGAAAGGATTCGGACAAAGACTTAACCAAAGTCAATGATGCATGAAATGTGGGTCAAAGTGGCCTAATTTGGGTGGAATTCTAAAAGGCTCCCGAATATGCAAATGCACACCAACCTGCATGATGGTACACCACAGTATGTGAGAAAACGACACAGCAAAAAACTTTACCAAAGTCAATGATGCATGAAATGTGAGTCAAAGTTACCTAATTTGGGTGGGATGCTGATAGACTCCCCAAGACACATCTGCATACCAACCTGCATGATGGTAGGCCACTAAGCATGTGAGGAAACGAGGACAATAAACTAAACCAAAGTCAATGATGCATGAAATGTTGGTCAAAGTGACCTAATTTGGAAAGGATGCTGACAGACTCCACAAGAAGCATCTGCACACCAACCTGCATGATGGTAGACCACACAGTATGTGAGGAAATGATTCAGACGAAAAACTTAACCAAAGTCAATGATGCATGAAATGTGGGTCAAAGTGACCTAATTTGGGTCTCCCCACGAAGCATCTGCATGCCAACCTGCAAGATGGTTGGCCACACAGTATATGAGAAAAGGAGTTGGACGAAAAACTTGACAAAAGTCAATGATGCATGAAATGTGGGTCAAAATGACCCACATTTGGTTGGGATGCTGACAGACTCCAGAAGACGCATCTGCACACCAACCTGCATGATGGTAGACCACACCATATGTGTGGAAATGAGTTGGATGATAAACTTAACCAAAGTCAATGATGCATGAAATGTGGGTCAAAGTGATCTAATTTGGGTATCCTTAAGAAGCATCTGCATGCCAACCAGCATGATGGTAGGCCACAGTATGTGATAAAAGGACGAAAAACTTGACAAAAGTCAATGATGCATGAAATGGATCGACAATTAAGAATATTTTCACAATGAAAGAGCTATTAACATCATTCTATCTTGTATACATGTTTCAATGGTGATCATATCTCCAATGATGTTGTCTTATTTTTATGTTCTCCTCAGATTTTATACTTATATTTGATAATTTTGTATTACCTATAGTTATTGGTAAGTACATTTATTTAATAACCAATGTGTATACAAGGAACAAATAAGAAATCTTGCAACTGATGTATTTGAACACCAATCGCACATGTTGTCTCCATTTCTTGTCAGTTACCAAAAAGGTGGAGGCAAAAAACGGTAAACGTTAGCAAACAAAACACAAACTTTTCTTGAACTGTGTGATTTCTTCTGTTGGTGAAAAATGGCTAACAGTTAGCTGATGGATATTGGCGTTGAATAGACCATGTCCTGATTTTGTAGTCGAATGATTTATTTGAAATAATTAGTACTTTCTAGTAAAATTTAAACCCGCTTCTAGGAAAATCGTCATTATTTATACGTTCCTAAGAATTTTCGACCTAGAGGTTATACCCCGTGATGTATGGAAAAGGGGATAAAAAGACTGGTGAGACATTTTATTATGTGTTCTGTCCAGCAACTTCATGAAAAACAAATTGAAGGACTCAAAGGCAATTGTATGAATTCTTGACGGTATAAAATTTGTAAAATATTCATTTGAGGATTCAAAGAGTAAGCGGAAGAATGCTGAATGGCCAATAACAATAATCATTGTAATAATTTATTTAAAGAGGTATCACAGTTAGAAACAAACTAATCTTTCTCAATGGAAAAAGTCAACAGACATAGAAATCCTGAGAATATGTACAAATGGAACATAACACATATACATTAAGGGCTGTTCCAGCAAAACATACCTGGGACGGGGGAAGAAATTTGAAAATTGGAGTAATCTCCCATTGAAGTGATTTTATTCTACTAAAACCCACCACTACAGGCAAAAGTAGGCAACAAAAGAATCAAATTAAATAGTTAAAAGTAAAATTTTACTACAGTACACGCAGCGTGGATTTTAATTTCTCCGCCCGACACCGTGGAGAAAATCAGAACGTGCCACTTAGTCCACGCTGGCACTCCACGTTGGTGTTCTCCACGGTGGATCCACAGTGGAGCGTGGGGTGTCGGTGGAGAAATTGTGGCATGCATGTGGAGAAAATGCCACAAATCAACGATGAATTTCTGATAAAAAAGACGTCGTTCAGACTCCGTTTTAAAAAATAGCAACTTAAATAATAATGTCAAATGACTGATATAAATCTCTTCTAACTTTATCATATCGGTAATTAATTTTATGCTCAAAAGACCCTTTATGGAATAATTCACCCATCAATGGTACGAGTTATTTGATTTTTAAGGTCGGGTCATTGCTTTTTGAAAATTATTATCTTGCGTTGACAATGGCCGACCAAATAATCCAGCAGAATTGTACCTTAAAAAGTAACACCCGACTTTGCCCCTTTGAAAATAAATTTGGTTTTCAAAATTCTCTTTTATTCTGCAATAGGAACAAATAGCTCGTCTGGGCGACACCGAAACACGAATTTAGCACCCCTGTCCTCAACCGACAAATGGTCAGTGCATACTGTTCTATTATCCTTGCAAAATGCATCCTATTTGTTTCTAACATATAATTTGCTTTTTTGATAAATAAATGTTTGTTTTAAATCTGTGTCGTTTTTTAACTTGTTCCTGTTCTCGAATTAAGTTTTCTTGTCTTATGAAAAGATATGGGGTAAAAATTTGGGGTATTTCGGTAAATAAGAGGTATTTCGGTAATTCAAGGCACCGGGGTAAACGTCGGACATCAAACCAACCAGAAGAAAAACAGTTTCGAAATTCTCGTCTGTCCGTTAATTAATTTATTTTATGCTTAACAGACCTTTAAGGTTTAAATGATCCATTTAAGGCTCGAGTTATTTGATTTTATTTAGGGCTCTTGGATTTTTTCTTGCCCTAACTTTGACTGAATAAATAATATATACCGGCCAGAGTTGCACCTATAAAAACGGTTGTTCCTAAATTTGACCCTTTGAAAAAAATTACTCGCCCCGGCGAAATGTTATAATCTGCCTGACATACAAATAGCTGTCCCAAACAGAAAGACAAATGGTCGGTGTCCTACCGAAAAGATTATCCTTGTAAAAATAAAGTATGTTAGTATATTTGTATCCTAAAGTCAAATCTTCTGTGTGTTACAGTGGCTGCTAGCTTGGTTTTATTTTGACGATTCAAACCAAGTTTAACTGCTTACCCATGACCATCTGAGTCCAACCCCCCCTCCCCCCTCCCCGATTTTTTATTTATAGGATTTTTTGTTAGGATCTGAATTGTTCATAGATAGATGTTCTTTTTTATTAGAGTCTGTGTCTTGTTCCTATTCTCGAAGTTGCCGTGTGTGTTGATTTATGCCCTTTTTTCACGGTGTGATCCCGTTTTATTCTGCATGTTTCCTCTCTAATCCTTACGCAAATTTGCATATAAGACAAATATATAATATCAAAAATGTCTGTGATAAGCGTACTTTATTTGCATTTTTGCAGTCCAGAATACTATAATATCATGGCGACAGACATAGTCATGATAATGTAGAGCAATGTAGAATACAGGCTCACGTGATATGCACAACCACAAAAATGCTTCTAATTATTTTGAACCCATAATTCTCGCATTCATTTTACCTATTCCCATGTCATCATATATTTTAATTTGTCGTTTTGTCATACCACTGTCCCGTGTAAGGGGAGGGTTGAGCACTCACAAACATGTTTAGCCTTGTCATATACGTATAACCTCAGGAACATGTGGATTTCTTTCTTTTTTTACTGCGACTCGTTTTACATTGTAAACTGAATTGGTCGATTGTTGCCACATTTAAATATCATTATACATTTTAATTAGGTGCCTTTTCGTTTGATCTTAATCCACTCTTGAAGGCTTTAAAGTTCGTAGCTTGTATATTTTTGTAATTGATGATTTTACGGCTGTCTCATAGACAATCATTCCATTCTATGTGTTTTCTCCATTTCCGAACCGTCTTGTAATTCGCACAAGTGCGACGCAAATTTTGAGACAGCTTATTGATATTGACTTCATGTACCAGTTAAGAATTTCGGAACCAGCAAAATTGACTCGGCATAATGAATCAGCAATCTAGAATATTACCAGTAAGTCTTTTTGGGAAAACAGTAAACTTTTCATCAACTGCCAACTAATAATAATACTATGCATTGTTTTCCATGCAAATCACAATTTTCATGAATATTTGAAAATACAGCATTCTCACATATGAACTTCAACTGTAATTTCGCTACTTAGTTGCTGTAAGTAGTTTTAATGTCCATTCCCTGTCAGAACACTACATTTATATGAATCCATACAATTCCACGCATGAACACATTCTTATAAAATGTCTATTCACAGATAAGCAAGACACTTCAATAATGCACGGATTATGCCTATGTACTAAGGGCATGGAACAAACATTCCCTCAACCAAACAACACGTGTCTGTATTTCTTATCAAAATAATGCTCATGAATAACGCAGCACATTGCGTACGACTGATAATATAAAAACGTCTGCAGAGAAAAAAATTTAAAATCTATACACATCAAATGCATCTATGCAGGAAAACTAGTGGACAGTTCATAATATTAGCATTTAGTAACTACATGTAATAATTTATCCCATTTATTTTTATTCTGTAATGCTTGCTGCAACATCCAATATAAATCCAATTAGTGTGAGATTTTAATTACCCAAGTTGAATAAGTGTGTCACACACCAGATGTAATTTCAATCATGTTCAGGTGACCTGACAAACACCGTTAATTACATATAGTGTAATTAACACAATAAAAACCAAAGTGTGTAGACTGTTTTATATCGTATAAAAATAGGAGATGTGGCATGATTGTCTATGAGACAGAAACCCACCAAGTAACAGTAGAATTTTAACTTCTACA
>JAULBM010285866.1:0-16223 GCA_032357055.1 Geukensia granosissima | reverse complement strand
TGACGTCATCAAGTTGGATTTATCGATGTGTAAACTTTTTGTAACGTCCAATCAAAAAGCAGCTTACATCCAGTATTCGAATTATTTTAATTTAAAGAAACTGATGTCTTACCAAATAGCACAATTAACGAGTAAAAACAAGTAAAGAAGAAATGTGGAACTTATTTTAAGGTATCCATTTTCATATGATCTAAAACTTATAATAATATCAAACATTTTGTAGGCTTACAAACAAAAATTATATGGTAAAAAGTATGTTTGGATTATAATCGGTTGGTATCCTGATAATTGGTACAAAATCAAAGATCCAAAATGGCCAGTAAATTGTACAGCCGAACAGATCAAAGAAGCTCTAGAGGGTCACATCACAACAGAGGCGGTAGTTTTAAATCAGGATAATAATACTATCACACAGTCAGGAATGGTAAGGTTTACTAGAAATAAGGGTGGCATTTTCTTAAATTCTATGTATTACGAATTGAGATTTTTCGGTCTTCAACGGGGTAACAGGGAAAGCTACAATCATTTTTTTCACCAAAGAAAACCGTTTCGATGATTTCGCGAGGCCTTTTTCTGATGTAAAGAACTCGATTGATAAACGACATTGTGCGGTCATTTTTTTTAATTTAGTCATTTAGAAAATTAATAAAAAACGGAACACAAACCTACCAATTTAGAATACAAGGGACATATTCACATACATTTGAAAGCGAAAATCACATTTAAAATCAATGTATTTGTAAAATAAAAAAACAAACAGTATAGAGTGTGTTGTATTTTGTACGATATCAGAATGTTTAAAAATACACCAGGTGTGAATGTTTTTGTTCTCTGATTCACTAAATCTTTTACTGTCTTGCCAATGCAGAGGTGTTAGTTTACAAAATTCTCCGTGAATAATTTAAAGGAAAGTAAAGGGGCTTATTTTTATTTTGCTTATGTGGCAAAATGCAGAATTATCTGCCTTTTTGTCATATATGGCAACTTGTTACAATCAGAACGTCCTTTTTATTTTAATTATAATAAAGTAGTCGCAGGATTTCTTTTGATCGACAAGGAACGCCTTATTAATTAATTTTTATAGGTAAAGAAGCTAAATAGGATTATAAATGATGGTGTTAAACTCTCTCAAGTTTAACACTGTCGATTATTGAACAACACAAAAGCATTAGTGATAACGTTCTATTTTTAAAGACCCAATAGAGAAATTTTAAATCAGTTAAGGGTGAATAGTAATATTACTTGCCCCATTGAGGAGAACCTGCATCCAATTCAAATGACAAATGTTTGGATCTAATTTATATAACATTTAAAAAAATCGAAACAGACATACAAACTTTAACGGTGAATGATTACTTGTCCTTAACCTGACTTCTAAGAAGTTAAATTTTTAACACGAATACATGACGAAAGTTTGTAACTTATAAACAATCATTGATAATCGAACCATAATACGACCAGTAAATTATTTTATTTAAATTCGAGAGTTTGCAAAGGAATAGATCATCCGACACCTTTATAGAAAGTTTGCTTTATTGGGAGGTTTATTGGAATAGAAGTTTTTTGCATTTCGTGTACGGTAAATTATAGCGTCTATGCACTCCCAATATGTTATCGACGTTTCTAATGCTAAGAAACATACTTGTGATAGTAATTCTACAATTCGTAATTGAACATTTCATTGTAACTGAACATATGGCGATGAGATAATTCCATGTTATATCTGCATAAATGTCAGGAAAATCGTATTTTCTATAGCAGTAAGTAATTTCAAGATTGATAAATAATACAGATCAATATAGTAATAGAAATTCTATTAGAAAAAACACTATTGAAGGTAGTTTTTCATACAGCCTACAGTTTCATAACATATTTTCTTTAATAGACATATATTTACGAAATACATTAACAGTAAGCGCAATGTTAGCCGTTCACCAGTTATAGAAATGACTTTAACTTATATACATAAAACTACTTTCGTTGTTCATCTTTTGGCGATTTGAACATTTACAATTATAAGCATCAGGGTAGCAGACATGATCGAGTTGAGTTTGATGTCGAGAATTTAATGTAAAAAACCCACACCATGCAATCAAATTATCAAAAAAATGCCAAAAAAATTGAGTCAGAATTCGATAATATTAAAATAAATGATCTAAAAAGGTAATTTTACAGAAATGGCTCACAAATCACACTGTCTTAAACCCTCTCAGAAAATAAACTTGAAATTTTCGAATATATTGATTACCAATATTAATAAAATCATTGTAAATATCTACTTTTTGGGGGATTTTACCCTAATTTGGTTATTCGTTATGTAAATATTTTTTGATAAAGATAACATAGTCCATAACCATGACTTGTTTCTTTAGACTTCCCAACAGTTTAAGCAAAGACTAGATAAGGAACTTAATAATACAGATACTTCCCAGATAGTTGGCTATCCTGAGGCTCCTTTAGCTTATGATGCAGTTTGGGCTTTAGCTCTAGCTTTGAATAAAACTTCACAGAGGTAAGACTGTAATTAAACCACAGGCTAATACTTGCTTCAATTTTCTTCAGTATAGTTATCTCCAAATCATTTTTGTAAAATTCTACATTTTACAATCAACCGTTGTTTCATGAATTGGCTTTTCAAGAACAATTAAGTTATAACCATTAATGAAGCTCACAGTGTAATAATATAACTATTTCATTATCGTATTCTAGAGTGACTTGAAGCAAGTTTAGTGTTCACTAATGATTTCATGTTACAAGAATGCAAAATCTTTCTGATTCCAGAGCAATTTCAAATATCAGTTTTATGTATCAATATGAAATATTTAATTTGCAAATGGCTACAGATATCTTTTCACTGCAATAACATTAATTTTGTTCTTATACATTGAATACGAATAAAACAAAGTTTGCCACAATTTAGACAGTAGCAACCGATTATAAAACATGAACCTGCCCTCGTTTTCATATGGTTCTTGGTACTCAAGCTTAAGTTTTCTGAGTGGTGTTTTCGGTACTATGATATTTTTTCCTTCTGGCTTAAGGATTGTCGTCTGCCTCATATTGCGCCATATGGCTGAAATAAATAATGACAAAGTGGCGTTAAACAACAACAACAACAACAATCAGTCAATTGGTTTCTTCGATATCATCGATTTTTTCAAAAAAGTGTCGAATAGCTTTTAGGAGGACCACTTCAATTGTTTTATTACATTTTTTACTTTTTATTTATTTTATATGGTAAAAAGGCATCAGTTTTATTGGTTTCTTATTCTACAAGACGGATGAGTTTTGTTCTTATTTATAGAAGCTGTGAACTATTATCACTTAAATTTTACTAAAATTTTCAAAATAAAATTCCCAGCATGTTTCATTACTCAATATATTTTATTTTTTATGTGATTGGTCAATTTACATAATTGTTTATGCATTGCTTGAAGGTGATTATATCAATCAATTAGATGTTGTGTTTTGTGTTGCGAATCCATTATAAAATGCTGGGAAGTCACCATTTTTTGATTAAGAGAAGCTTTAAGACTTTTCATGAAACCATTCTAAATGACAATTAGGTCGGTGAAGTAAAGAAGATTACATCAATTTGAACTGCCTTGCTGAGCATTAATCAGATGAAGTCGCTTGAAAGCGACAAGTAGCAAAACACTGAGGCCAATTTAGGAATGTTTTATAACAAACAGGACCAGACAAGTAATCCATTTTTTACTAATAATACTAAAATAGTTTTTGAATTGTTTATGTCCTTTTAAACCCTTAAATAATTACCAGGAAACGTATTACTTCCAAACGTGGAAGAGCTGTTTGCCCAAAATATCTCAATTCGATTATTTTGGATAGCGAGAAATGCTTCACTATTAAGAATTAATTTGAAAAGTATAAAAAATGTACCGAATCTCGATAAGCATTGTTGTAAAGTTCTAGTGTTAAAATCAGGTAATTTAAGATAAAAGTAAATCATGATTTCATCCCCTTTAAAAATCCACACGAAAAATAATCAAATTTCAAATTTATTACCAAAACAATCATGATTTTTATTCTGATCATCAGTTATACAAGAAATAAAATACAATGTAAAAACAAGATAAGAGGAGAAAACTTCATCAAATATGACTTTATTTACTTATATTCTACAGATAAAAAATACAACTACTGCAGCCTTAGGAAAAAAGAACTCATTAAACTATTCCGCAGCACAATTTAAAAATCAGTTTGGTGTGTTTTGGGTCATGAAACCCATTGACGGAATCTTTGAGAGACTGCTACTTAAGTACTAGGGTGTTCTATTGATAATTCTACCAATGTTGAATAAATATGGTAAGATTTGATATCCCATATGTTGCCAAAATGTTATTTATCCTCTGTAAATGCAACAGTCTGCCAATGTCATGAAATACTTCAAAGTTAGGTGCTTTAAATTTCAGAATCATATAATTTAGCAACGTTGTTGGAAGTTCTTACACACTGCGCGGGATCTTATAGTATATATCCCAGGACTTCTTGAATGAAACTACTTAAAAAGAGAAGTCAAATGTAAAATCTGTACTCCAGAAACTCACGACGGTTTTAACGCCACAGCTATTGAATAATAAACTGAACTGATTAAAACGTTAATAAAAATATCACATTTTAATCAAGTGTTTGCCTAAATTAGCAATTAAAATGTTAAACTTGGTCAAGATTAAAACATGTAAGTCTTGTATGCTTTAAGTAGCATATAGATTTAAATTACCGATATTTGTACGAAGCCCATTTGTTGTATTCGATAGCCTACAGAAAACAAAAAACATGATTTTGTGAACCGGACATATGTCGAAACTTACATTTACACCCAGTGGTCTAGGAACTTCTGATTTATTTATCTGTAGAATACGCATTTTAGTTTTAAACTTAGTTGTCCAAAAAGTCAGTTTTACTTATTTGCACATGTAGTGGTCTTTTACTTACCTCTACAACCAATTGCCTGGGAAGTTTGTTTGTACTGACCTGGGCATGCGATGGTCTTTTACATACCTGTACCACCAATTGCCTGGTTTTATGTCTTTATACCTTCTATACTAAACACCTAATGGTCTAGGTTGTTTGTTTTTACTTTTCGGTATGTACATCAAGGTAGTTTTATTATACTTGCCATAACAATTAGTGGTCTAGGTTGTTCGTTAACTTAAACTTACCTGTACAAAAAGCGGCCAATGTACTGTGTGTTTATACTTTTCTGTACATCTTTTGTTCTATGTAGTTTTTTTCGGTGTTTTTGTTGCCCAAAGTAACCAAAATGTCATTTGAAATGTTGTCCTACAAGTATCTTGATTGTTACTTGTGGCTTACTGACTTTTTGTGGTATTCGATATTTCTTTTGGTCAATACTTTTCAAACAATAGAAATCATATAGTACATTATAATTTATCAAAAACGAAATCGAAGATTTTTTTGGAGAAAATTTGCCTATAGTCTGTAAATGTGACATTATCTTTCAGTATTTGATTTTGGTTCATGACTTTTGTCTATTTGTCTATTTTGGTTTTGATTCAGGTTTTAAACAAGTGGTCAGAGGGTCCAATCCTTAGACAAACCCTTTTTATATCTAGCCATCATAAATTAAACGAAAAGCAATTTCAATTAAAATAGTAAAGTTTTATATGACATATCTTATAGGTCATTGCTATTATATTATGGTGCAAAATGCGGACATTTTCTAAATTTAGGTTGGAGGCACAGCATAAGTCTTTGGAAGAGTTCAATTACTATAACAGCAATGATATTACCAGAGAAATATATTCAGCCATGAATAATACACGATTTCTTGGTGTATCGGTAAGTTTTCGTAGACGATATGCCCGACGTAAAAGCTGAAACATTTAACTCGTCCAAATGATCGAGTGCATCGAACGATAATTTTTTTTATCCAGAAACGGATGCTATTGGGGAAAAAGTAGTGAGACTACTATTAAGCGACGTCAATAAACTTTAGTTGCCTAACCGTGCGGCAACATGTTTTGTAACATTGAATAGGTATTCAGATTCAGAATAAAGCAGTTGATAAATACTTTGTAACCAAGTCAACTTTTGATAACAACAAAAGAAAAATATGAAATTTATGCTTTCCTTGTAAGAAAGTTCTTTTAAAAGTCACTTCGCTTAATTTTGTAGTACTTATATATTTTTCTTAGTACAAAATTACCAATGTTTAATAAATATGTAAAACTTTGCGTATGCTATATGTACATTTCAAGGAGTTACCTCTCATTAGTAGCATAGGAAGTCAAAGATCCAAACATAGCAAAAGAAGCACTCAAATCCAAACAAAATCAAAATGGGAAGCCTCTAATCAGTAAATCACTATAAATAACATAAACGAAGGATCTACTTTTTCTGTTTGATCAATTTTCTATTCTATGTTCCGTCTTTTGTGGTTGTCATCTGAGAAATTATGTCGATGATTTACACTACATGAATTGGAATATCATAGGATAAAAAAGTTACAGAATTACTCCCACTCAGTGTTAACGTCTGTGATACAGACATTCAGTTGAACAAATATTACGCTTCTTAAACAAATATTTTAATAATCTCTAACAGAAAGACACGGCCATTTGTCACTGTCAATTTTGAAAAAGAATGAATATCCATTTGATTCCTACACTATCAGTTTCCGTTACTTTTTACGTCGATTATTCATTGTCCACCAAATCACAACAGTAAACAGTATTTTAATCACTATTCTGTAACTATGTTTAGTCAAAGATAGCTTGACGTCTAGTCTAGACTTGAAGTAACTTTGTCAACATTAACCTCTGTTTTCCGTCGATTTGTCGAAAAATCCCCTAATTTAAAGAATAGAATTCTAAATAATTCTTGATATATCCATTAAAGCTTCTTGTCTTCTTAATATAACGATATATGCTATACTTTAATTACATTTCAAAATTTGGGAAGACTCTATACTAAAAATTTTGTATTTTACAGGGTAATGTTGCGTTTTCATCTGTAGGTGATAGAATTGCATGGACGCAAATTGAACAGATGATAAGTAAGAAAATAAACTAAAATTCTATTTATAAGAATTTGTTTTTGCATGGTAGGATTTTCTGCCATTTTTGCAATTAAATCTGCTTTATCGTTAAATATTTGCTGGAGAAGGAAGTAAGTAAATTGCACAAATTGCCAGATGATCCTTATAATTGAAACAAAATAACTTTTGCAAAGTGCAGATAAAAGTATGAAAACTTTCTCATCACTTATATATATATCATATATGTGTTTCAAGTATCAGGATTTTCTGAAGATAGCATTGCTGTTGTCACAAATTACTACAACAAGGATACATCCAATTAAGTTTGAAGTCTAAAATTTTACGGCCGCCATCACAAATTGTGTTGATCCATATGGTACCAGTGTATATCAAATAGTTATGGGTCTGTTACCGGTAACACAAAAATAAATTGACCTCATCTCGAATTGATGTTAACCCGGATTAGACTTAAAGGATTCCATGACGGGTAATGCGCGCAAGACAGGGGATGCTCACAATTCAAGAGCACCTGATCCCACTTATGTTTTGTAAAGGAGTTTGTGGATTCAAAACCTTTGTTTTCGTATTATCTTTAAGTTTGTTTCAAACTTGTCTTGTCTCTTTGGGCTATGAATTTCTGATCTCTCACATGGGTATTCTTCACTGCACTTATTTGATATCCCCTTTAAAGCAAATATACTGGATGAATTAAATTACTGATAAATTTCATTGCTGATTAATCAGATATTCATTTGATGCATTACTTTTTTCAGATGGAACATATCAGAAACTTGGATATTACGATTATAACTCGGATAATTTTACATGGTTTAATAGAGAAAGATGGAAAGGTATGACATATAATCAATGGCTTCAAAAACGAAATTATCAAATGAGATATTGTTATCATTTTCCTTGATGTGAATTTATCGAATATATATATATATATTATAATAATGTTTGTTTAGATTTTTGCTTTAACATAAAAATCCATATTTCTAATTATGTAGCAACAATAGAAAGCCTAAATCAGTATGTAATCAGTAGATAATGGTCATGCCAAAAACTTTTTTCTCTAAAGCATGTAAACACATTGAAATGTATTAAGAGGTTAAAACTAAAATGGTGGAATATGTAGCTTTACAGCGACAAAAATTTGATGAACTCTTTTAGAAATTATATAATTATGATTTTTCCCCATATTTACCAAAATCTGCTAAAACTGTTATATTAAATTTGCTATCAAGACATTAAATGAGACGGAAATAATAGAATACTACTAGCACTTGAAAATTGTATATGGAGGTTAAAACAATGCTAAAATGGGTACGTGCATTTGTTTGTTTCATGATGACATTAATCTTTTGTTGAAAATCTGTATCAAATGTTTTGACGAAATGAACAATAACAGTCTAGACAAACACAATTTATAAACAAAAACAAGCCCATGATGCAATAAATACGGAATTGAGTATAAAAACGAGGCGTCACCTTAAACGCTTCGAAAGAGTAAGCAGTTACTTATCAAATATTAAAACGCAACTATAAATCTTTTGTTTTTAATTATAATTTGATTTATATTGTATCCTTAAGTAGTGTTGAGGAACATGAAACATATGGAAAATAACCATAAGAAACAGTTTCTTGTTTATATCTCAAATAGGCAGTGACACCCTTTCAATTTTGAGCCAGAAGCAAATGGCGTCGACATAATTAATTTTAATTACATTTTCCCTACGTGTAGTACTTTCTCAGATTAGAGTGTCATAATGGTTGTTTATAAATTAAAAATGATAAGTTTAAGCGATCGTCGCGAGACTGACAAAAGACAATTGTATGACGTCACGCGAAATTTGATTTCCAGCGGTTGACGCGCGATTATTGCTTGAATTTCGTTTTAGATGACGAAAAATATTTATGGGAGTTTCAATTTTTAGATTATAAAATTAATTTAATATATTGTATCTTCATATAGCCTTCAGTAAAATGTCATATGTAAATAAAAGAAAATCAACACAGTTTTTACATATTATGATATTCTCTTTCTTTTGTTTTGTATCTTCTCATGAGTTTATCGTGGTCATTTTAGC
The DNA here is from genome assembly GCA_032357055.1 of Geukensia granosissima. Taxonomy (NCBI): domain Eukaryota; kingdom Metazoa; phylum Mollusca; class Bivalvia; order Mytilida; family Mytilidae; genus Geukensia; species Geukensia granosissima. The sequence continues at coordinate 7,112 of JAULBM010285866.1, read as the reverse complement.
TTGGTTAAGTTGCAATTAAAATCGCATCGAAAACTTGTCATGATTTTTATTGTTGAAATTAAGTCTTTCCAGTTTGGGTTGGAGATATTGCCTTTTTGCACTTGATCTTCGCAGTTGGCGATATAAAGACGACTATTTTATGAATATTTAATCGGAATTTGGTCAAGCGGAAGATTTCTTTTTTAAGGTATGATCAGACGTAGGGCCAAGGTCGGAAACAAAGTTATAATGATATATAACATAACCAATTAAGAGTAAAACGTAGACCAAACTCTGAAACCCAAATCTTTGACTGTTTATTTATAAATTCTAAGACATTTAAGCAAAATCTGAAGAATTTTCTTCTTTAGATCCATAAACTCGTTTTACCCCTTAGATATCCATCGTTTCTGATGCATGTATTAGAACCACAATTTGGAAATGGTTACAATTCATATTAGTTTAATAGGTAAACAAATTAGTAAATAAGGTAATAAAATACTTAAGATATTTAATTTAGAAATAATATATTTTGAGGATAACTAAATATTTCTTCAAACAATTGACCAAGGATAGTCTTTCACTAGACGAAATGTGAAATCTTTGCGTTTCTTCGTTGATATAAATTGAAGAATTCTTGATAGCAAAGTGGTATCGTGATATATTCAAAGAAAAGATCTCTGTATTAACGCTGTAGTTAAAAAAAATTAACAGTTAATGAGCTTTTCCTGAGGCTTTGCATATATATCCCATATATGAATTCTGCATCTACAATTCTTTGTCCTTCTCCTAAGTATCAAATAAAGATAAGATTTTTGTGTACATATATATACTATTACAAGCATTTTCGCAGTAAAAAAAAGCATGCACGATAAAAGTTTCGTGGTTTTTTATACTCTTAACATCAGAAGTATCGCGTGACTTAACGCGAAAAACACGTGACCTCGTGCAATAGTCGCGCGACCATTTCGCAACGAAGTAAAAATAAGCACTCGCTATAAAGAACAACAGTATTAAACAGTAATTAAATAATAATGCAATTGTTTCTTCTTTTCAGGTGAGAAGCCTCCACCAGACCGCACTGAAATCAAGCCTTTTCTTCGAGTAGTTACATATAGTCTGTTTGTTTCTATTTGTGCCTTATCCGCGTTAGGAATTATATTTGGAATTGTGTGTCTTATCTTCAACGTTTTGCACAGACACAGACGGTAAGATGTAAAAACGGAGGAAATAATTGTTTCTATTTGTTGCTTTGTTTTTCTGATGCGGTTAGTCCTTGAAATGTAAATTTGGCAGACAAAAATTCACTTTTTATTCAACATAGCAAACTTATATTCAAATGATTTGGATTCTACATCGTCAATGTGCATAATATAGGTTGCGATGTATTTTAAAGCTTTCAAAATCGTTATCAACGGGGAATGAAACGATTCGGAAACGCAACCGAATTCTTGAAACATGCTTCTTTGAATTGCATTTATTAAAAGGTCATTAACGAGTGCACAGAGACTACACAAATGCGTTACAAGGATGGAAGTTAGATTAGTCCAATGTTTTTCTTGTGAAATAAAAATCATGCTTTCGTGAATAACAGCTGTTTTTCTGGGTTCTTTTGTTATTTCGGAATGACTTTAAATTGTGTCGGTTCCCCAATATTTGAAAAAGTATTTTATTGTTAGCGAAATATTTATTTCTTCCTGAAACTAGAACTCCCAATTTCATATTTGACGTAAGTTATGTAAATGTATTCGCATCATGTACTTATCTTATGGTTTGACAAACTCGATACCACGCGTCCTATTGGATGTTCAGCAATTGTAGCCCTACAATTATTTTTCTAATCATCTTGATTCTAAGTTGTAATATGAAATAGACATATTTGGTCTTTCCGTTTCATCTTCTGATCATTTAATGTACAAAAATAGATAAACTGATGAAATAAATAAAATAAGTTTTTGCGACAAATTGATAGTCTTAAATTTTCAAATTAGGCTTTTCTCGGTTAATATTTTTGTCTATCGAATATCTTCTGGATGTCAGTGTTGTCTGATGATGCAGATTATAACAAACAGTCATCATTCATCCAACCAATGGCTGGGATTACAATCCAACAGTACAGTTGTTTGTGTTTTAAAATACCATCACTGGAAAATACTAATAAAGCATTTAACACAACACACAGAAGTGTACCGAGTTTTATCTTAATATTTTTTTTATTTTCACGATTGGATAGCGAACATCCTATATTTTGGTTCTAATATTTCTGAAGAGATGTTTAAAAGCATATAAAAAAATCACTACATGTTTTCAACAATGGAAAACTTGTATTTTGTCCACATAATTTAATGCAAAACATGCAGATATGGCAAATATTTTTCGCAAAAATATTCGGGTGTTAACAAATAAAAAGAAAAAAATGTATATGGAATTTAAAAAAAAAACAAGAAAATATTCGATTTCAATAAACCACCAAAATAACCTCAATTATTTGATTCCAGTTTTTGCATTTGTCTTATTTCTTTCGGCAGATGTATAGCATATTCTCAGCCAAATATGAACAACATAACAATCTTTGGATGTATAGTGTGCCTGATTTCAGTCTTTCTGCTGGGTCTGGACGGTCAGTTTGTGGAACCTGAAATGTACCCATTAGTGTGCCAGGTAATATAATTACCACATCATAAAATGATGTTACCAATAGATATATTAAAATTGCTAATTAACGAAATACAGAATTTTATACTATATCCTTTCAGCTCTTATGAAAACTCTATGCAAATATTGATAGTAATACTGATTAATAATCAGTCAAATACTTTACGTTCAAATATAATTGTGACAGTTTTTGTCGACAGCAACGACTTGTAATAATAAATACCAGTATTCAGAGGAAGCGAATGAAATGCGAATGGCAAGACAAAGGGGAAAACCATCTCGAGAACAATATGTACAAAGATAAAAAAATAAAAAAGAACGTACATCTATGAACAATGCAGATCAAATAAAACTGCGTTGGAAATCATGAATTTATTTTATTATTTTAGTCGTACTTCATGCAAAACAAGATACATTGATAAAATGTTTTCCATGTGAAGAACATCAATACTTAATTATGGAAACTAATTTACATTACTTAAGTCATAATTTTTCATTATCAAGAACTTAAATGAAAATGTTAATGTATGAAATATCTCTTAACATTAATCTTAACTTTATTTCCAAAACAGATCCGATGCTGGTTATTGTCATTGGGGTTTACGTTTGGATATGGAGGAATGTTTTCTAAAATTTGGACAGTACATAGACTGACCACAGCTAGAAAGAAAGAAAAGAAAGTAAGTATTTAGTGTTAATTTACATAGCTATTTAATGCGGACTCAACTGACTGCATCTAGAGAAAAAGAAAAGAAGTGAGTATTTAATGCTAATTTACATCAATATTTAAAGCGGATTTATCCTGCATAAAAACTTTTAAACGTGATTGAAATTGGTTCTTTATAAAACAAAATGACATTTAAACCTTTGTGAAATGGGTAAATATGCAATACTTCTGAATAAGAGTAAAACTCTTACTAATAAGAGCAAAACAGATTATACGTAAGCGACGATACAATTGCTCTCCATATTATATCAATGGTATGTTGAGAGAGAGCTACAGTAACAACCAAATCAAATTTATTTGCGTTGCTACCGACAAAGTGTCGTTAAAAATAACTAGATATCGAATCAATTTCTCTTATTAATTATTATTTTTGTTTGATTAAAAAAAGCATTCATAAATTTTGTTTCTGCGTTTGCTTTTTTGAAAATTATGTTAAACATAGATTTTGGTATTAATAAATGTTCTTGGCTTAATTCTAACCAGCATACGAATGCACAAATTTTAACGAAATTATTTACTTATAATTAAATCGTTTATCAGTATATTAGAAGATGTTCATGTTTGTTTTAAATGTTCCTTGGCAGTAGAGGGACTGAAAAGCGCCAAGAAAATCGTAATGAGCTTTCGAATCGACCCCTCGTAGAACGATTGTATATAACTTTCGACTTGGTGGTAATCTATATTATTAAAATATATAATGATATATCTTAAAGTGGAAAACAATTCTATAATACTTTTTCTTTGGAACAAATATTATAAAGGAACTTCTGTTCTGTCACAAGATCATATTCATTTAGAATAAATTCATTCGTAGTACCATTTTCTAAAGGTTGTGAAAGGCCAAGATACAAGGCCAATTGTTTTACCCCCAAAATTTCCTGCACATTTAATAATGATCGAAATAGGAAAATTGAATTGAAATCGTAGGAAAAGCATTACTCGTAGTACAAAATATACTTTATGAGGTTATAGACTATTAAGTTGTTACACTCAAGGCCTTATTCATCACGTTCAGAAATAGCATAGATCGAGGAAAAATGTCCATTTGTTTACAGGTATTTGTTCGGAAAACACAATGCGAATTCAAGATCGATTACAATTTTGATATACATGTATTATAGTACAGTGTCAAAATGCGCAAAAAATCAAAAAATAAAGGTTGGTTTCGTGTGGTTCCTAGCTTTTGTAACCTAAAATATCTGATATATGTGTTTTATCTGTAATTGCATTTCTTCAAACAAAAACAAAATTTAAGCTTAAATTTTCGAGAATTGTTAGGTCTTTACGACTAAGTAATAGTGAAATTTTATTAACAATGTTTTAAGTATTCAAAACAATGAACAACATCACTTATTCTTTATGGTTTTATCACATGATCCAACTTCTAAAATTTTGGGATTGCACTGCCCATGCATAGTTCTTTTGTTTATATTTTTTGATTGGCAAGTTTAGTTGATATATTTTGATATTTTGTGTCATTCACTTCGCCGAATCAGACTTGATAAAGATTATATTTTGTATTTAAGCGTTGACTTTGAATACTGTTTTCCCATGATTATCATTCGTGATGGCACATGTTTGGCAAGGACACTTGGAATTTTCTGCAGATGGTGTCAAAATTTCATGTATACTCCTTTCTTGAAGAAATATTTTTGTTAATGAGATAAGATTGATTATTATTCAGTATCAAAATATCAAATTGTTTTAATATAAGTATTATAAGTTAATCGAGTACAAGAGAAATTGGCTATATCTCTGTACTAATGACGAATATGCCAATAAAAAAAGTGTTTTATCATTAAGAACCATGCATTTTCTTCGACTAATCAATCGATGAAGAAAAAAACCATTTTTACAGCTTCCATTGCTGTCTGTTACAGGACGTAATCCCATTACAGTAGGTGTTTGTCAGACTTCCGCATCTAAACATTTAATGTTGTCTTGCCATTTCCAAATTACAAAATTGATTCTCCGATACTGCCACCAACTTAATTAGGATAGTTGTCGATAAACTGGCACATTTGGAAGTAAGTTAATTGTTGCAAGAATCGATTAATTAAAAGAACGATTGCTACGTTTTTCTGTTCAATGAGCTTCTCTGGAATAACCAGAGTCAAAAGAAGGCTAATTAAGAAAAAATTATTTACACCATATTGCCTGCAAACAAACAAACATTGCTCACTCAATGGATCTTTTAAATTATTTCAATTGGCCATATATATATATATATATATTAGGTTCGAAAGGAGTAGGCACGTTAAGTCCCATTTTTGGCCCAATTTTTAGATTTTATGATACAATAATAAGTTGTTGTGCAAATGCTGTTTAATAATTTTCTTTTAATAATTCATTACTTTATCTTGTATTCTTTTCGTCATTTTGACTAACTGAAAGGGTGTATTTGACTATTTTAACAAGAATTTAACATTTCCGGTAAAAAGACTCATTTTTGGAGATGTTTTGTTCAAAATAGATATGATCGCAAGAAAACATCACGAAGATAATTTAACCAAACGTGTGTACTTGATAGATCTTAATTGCGCAGAGTTTGGTTGTGATGATTTGTGCGATCTATATTAAAGTCGACAAAATAGTATCAAATATTGCATCAAATTAATTAATTTCATAGTATTTTCACATTTAAAGCATTTTATATGTGTCATGCGACCATTGTAGAACTAATTAAACTAAATATTCTGTTGGATTTTCTTTTTATATACATTATTCAATACAAAAAAATAAAAAATAAATATTTGATTTACATATTTTTTGTGCATGCATTTTCTGTGCAAATGATCTAGAAAAGATTTAAAGAAGAAGTATTGGGCATGGAATTAGACTCAATTTTGGCAGGCTTTCATAGTAACGATAAATAAATGGAGCGAAGCATTCGTAATCTCATACGTATTGAAAGTGAAAAGACGCGCATAGCAGACGAAAAATTATTTTCCAAATCTTTTTAAAATTCGAGATAAAACGATATCAAATTGCCATGAACTGAATTAAAATGGAAAGTTTATAATTTGCATGGTAAGTAGCCGAAATTCCACATTTTGCGTTAAACCTTGTATTCAAGTCGACAATCCCTTTGTAATCTTTCCCACGTATTTGTCATACAGAAGGGTATTTGCTCTACAGGAATCTGCAATTTTTATCGATAATAAACACCAGTATGGCTTTGTTATAAGCCTTTCTATGATTACATTTTTTTACTTTTACTTTACTGGAATTATCTAGAGTTTTTAAGACAAAAACTAAAAAAATAGATTTGAATCATTTTGTTGTGGTGAGACCTTCGTTAATAACAACTTCAGTATTTTAAAGGCAGGTGATTTGAAATATTACGCACCAAGTAATATCATAAGACAGGAATAGAATATGTAGGCTACTTAATTATGCTTCAGCAAACTTATATTATAATTAAGTATAAAAAATGTCCCTGAATTGTTCACTTGTTAATTGTATGCATTTAACATGCGAATAGCATATGTGTTTAGTGAAGCGTGTTGTTTGAATCATTCACAATTTAAAAATGATAGTTTTCATCGGTCGACGTTGAGCATAGTGACAAGACAATTTCTAAACAAACTAGAAGATAAAAAACAAAGGCTCGGAGTTAACGAACTCCTTTAGTTTTTATTGGAACTAATATTGACTTTCTTGTAAATAGCTTTATACGGCACTAAAGAGTTTATACTTGCTATAACATTTTCTACTCCCTGTCTATAAATATTTCATATTGGCATTTGCA
>JAULBM010285855.1:0-16223 GCA_032357055.1 Geukensia granosissima | reverse complement strand
GAACCAGAGTCCATACCATAACAGAAGCTGTAAAAGGCCCCGAAATGCAAATTGTGAAACTATACATAAAACACAACGCCTCCTTTGGTTCATCAAAATTAATCCAGAATTTCGGCACTAATTCTTTTTAACCAAATCATTAAAACATTGGAAAGACGTTCTTTTATTAAACAAATACTAAAAGACAAAGGAAAAGTTCATCTCCTTGGTTGAATAAACAGAAACAACGAAGAACGGGCAGCTTATTTTTATTCGTTGTAACACTTGTGAATAATTATCAGCATACCTTCGAGGGCGGCCTGGTATCGGGGTATAGACAATAGACCGCTCGGTTTCTCCACCAACTTCTGCTGAAGGAACGTCCGTTGGTTGGGCGGGATGTATAAATAGTCAGTCACCCCGAGTATGACCGGGATTTAGAAATAGGCTACTCGGTTTCTCCGCCAGGAGGTTGAACCCCCTCTTAAGGGACATCTGTTAGTTTGGCGAGATGTATAAATTCTCACCCCAATCGCTTCTCGGCCTTTTGGCTAAGATCAAATTGTAGACGGGAACATGATCACCGTCAATTCCACGCTTTCAGCACGTTAAAGATTCCTTTGCAACAGCTGTAATGTGTGGACGTTGGTTGCCGGTTGCTTAGGCTAAATTACAACTATTGCTTTAAGATTAGTTTTGGGGTATAAGAAGAACTCAAAATATGTCACAATATATCGTGTATATATACAGCTAGCGGTCTTGCTAGGTCAGTGGCACAGTATACCCTGTAAATCTCTATCAATATTCTTGCAGATGAGTTTATAAATAGCCCAGAGGTAGTTAACAAGAATCTATATAGTGAATATAGGGTACACTTAAGGCTGCATCTAGGGTCCCGAAAAACTCTAAATGCTGTTTTGTATAACTACCCCCTTGTCATTTTAGGAGGGGGCTCCAACCGGCCAGTCTCTTTTAAACTACACGTAACTTGACACAAATATAAGCAACAGATAGAGTAATTACATGTTTATAATGAATATAATATATCTAATATCTGTGATGATCGTACTCCCTTTTTAGATTTGGATTTAAAAAATTAACAGGATTGTTTATACACTAATATTAATGAAATAAGTCACGATTTTTCTTTTCCTATAGTTAACTTTCCGTTTCTTGATGGAGATACGCCTTAAGTTTCTTCGTATGGGGTTTACATGTCACAACTAGTTCGATTTGCCTGTTTTTGTACCAAAGTTTCCGACTTAAATGATCGCAATCTATATCTCACTGATAAACTGTTGCAGCAGCAATAGAGATAACACAAGCTTCTCAAGACTTTTACAAAATTGTATAACCGTTGCTAAGATTGCAAATGTAGAGTTCTGATACGACAAGGGATATAACATCCTGCTTTCTATAGAAACATTACATATAAAGCTTACAAATTCCTTGCATCTCACCGTTCCGTTAAATAGGTTTATCCACACGGGGTACAACTTCGACACTCTAGGCACAACATTAAACTTGTTTTTGTTGGTACAAATATTAATAAACTGATAGCATCATTACACATTTTAATACATTTGGCATTGCATCCCTCTTGCCAAATTATACAGTATAACATTTATAGTTATAAGTTAACTTTAATCTGCTCTAAACTGTTCTTACATTTATATTGTTGACTGATTGTTGTTTAACGTCCAGTGGCAAATACTTCATGCATATTCAGGACGAAAACAAGTTAAACAATAAATCCATATGTAGACTGTGAGCAAGGGACCGGTAAGGGAGAGACTTTTAGACTGCCACTGAAAAAGTTGCGGGTTGGATAGGAGCGGAAAATTTAGCCTTGTGACTGGCCGCCTACGGACCACTCAAAATGAGCTCTTACAAGGGGTCTTTAACGTGGTTAAGACTTGGCATTTCCTAACACGGGGCGTATTTTACGTCTCCCTCTTGACGGATTGTGAATTTATACATCCCCCACAATCAGGGACGCCCCATTTAAAGGATTAGTGCCCCCAGGACGGAGATCCATGGTGCCTATTCTTTCCCTGGCACATCCTTCGAGAAGGGGAGTTCGAGTATTTATACATCACGCTCGAACTAACGGACGCCCCTTTAGCAGGGGTTCTACCTGCAGGCGGAGTAACCGAACGGCCTATTTCTATACCCCAGCCGCCCTCGGGGGTACCAGTGTATATAGGAACAAAAACAAAAGCAAAAATCCATTATCTTAGCGCCCCCTCCACAAAAAGTAACACACAGAACAGAAAATATTAATCAGATACCACAAAGATATAAAACATTCTCCAAATAATATACGACCCTTTAGGCTCTAACGTACTGTGGTTTTATTTGGAAAAAAACACGCGGATATGATGTTTTACATAGATTCTAATAGAATACTAGGTTCTAATGCTACTGATGAAATGTTACACCTTGAAATGTACATATAGGATACTTAATTCTAAAAATGTATTCAACATTGTTAATTTTGTATTATGAAACCAATGGGTCGATACCTCTGCTGTTGGATCATGTGCCGAGGGAATTCATCAGCCCAGTTGTCAGAAATGAAATTAATCACACAATGATTTACAGAAATTTTGTGCATTTTCTGAAAATACGGAAAGGCCCCGAAAAGTATTGCATTAAGTTGTTGTGCCTGCCGTCTGATTTGGCTTCCTATTTCGATTTGCTTGTCTTTGAGTTCTTCTTTTGCTATGTTTTGATATTGGACTTCCTGTTTTGGTTCTAATGCTATTAATTTCTCCTTGGAATGTACATACAGCATACCTAAATTCTCAAAATTTAGTCAGCATTGGTAATTTTGTATTCTAGATACAAAGCACTTCTTAGGTATCGGATTCAACGGTGGCAACCACAGGGACCGTTAACACACGATGTGTTGATTGACTGGGCCCCGACTATGTATCGGGGCCCAGTCAATCAACACATCGTGTGTTACCGGTCCCTGTGGTGGCAACGAAATCAAAGTTGTGTACTCGTTCGAGTTGTCTTTCTTCCCTTATTACAAAGATTGTACCAAGAGAGATGCATCGCATCGTAGGTGTGAATAATGGTCAACGAGGACACAAAGACATCGCCTATTCATATATATTGTACCTTTCTGACTATAACCAGGTGAATGTCATATATTCTCTGTTCAGGAAACTCCGAACCATATAAAATGTTTCCATTTGATAAAGGCATATTCAAACAAGCAGTGTTGGACTTGAATGGAATATGTTCGCTTATTTCAAAACCCTAACTGTTCAACAAGTTTTAATGGGTTAAGACACCAGAAAAATTTTCATGGTGTAAAATGTTCTTCAGCTGTCAATGTGATGGACATTTATTCTACAAACTACATGGCAGACGTTTACAAATTAATGGTAGATATAGTCTACTTTGTAAATAAGACACCTTATTCAATTTCTGATAAATGTATCAGCATCGTAAACTCCAATTCGTCTTATCATCGCTCGAAATTGACAAACCTGAAAATCACAAACTTCAGTTAAATAAGATATCGTATATATATAAATATAAATAATAGATAAATAAAAGTATGGAAAATGGACTCATTAATCTGGCGAGCATATTCTTATATTTGAGAATATAGAACCACCAATTCTATTCTACAATTATCAGACAATTAGAAGGGATTCACAATCTTAAAGTTACAAACAGATGTAACACAATTATCAGACAATTAGAAGGGATTCACAAACTAAGTAGAATTGCCCAACATGTACAAAATTGCAACAGATCGAGACAAAATATGACCCCCTAGTCAAATTCTAAACCTCTAAGTTGTTTAAACCGGATACCTAAAATTGTTCAATAAGAATTCGAATATAAAGGGGCAGACAGAAAATTGTTAAATGAGAAGAAACATATACCATGCATGGCCAACAAAAAGAAACAAACGACAAAAATAGTCAACACAACACTACACTGAAGACTAAAGCTGAAATAACACGAACCCTACAAAAAACTGGGGTGAGTTCAGGTGGTCCGGAAAAGTAAACAACTCCTGCTCTACCAGGTCAAGATGATTTCATCTCAAAAGGACCTTAAAAACGTCTCGCATGAAGTTGATTGGATAAGATATTGTGAAGAAGTTTATTAATCCTTGCGTTATTACTGCGTTTAATTGACAATAAAGCTTAACATCAATTTTATTTAACAATTCTACCATATATGTGTATATATGTCTCTGATTCATCGTAATGAAATTATAATTCAAAGCTTCTAACACCGAAACATAAATCGTGAATGTATACCATCGTGATGCCAACAACCAATTAAAGGCAAACTCCAATAACAAATTTGTTAAATGTTCACCGTTTTTGCTTTAGATTAGGTCGATTGCCGTGTTTTATTTATAGTTTCACAATTTGTATTTCGGGGCCTTTTACAACTTCTGTTATGGTATTGACTCGGGTTCATTGTTGAAGGCCATAACTGGACCTGTAGAAGTTAAAATTCTACTGTCACTTGGAGAGTGGCTGTCTCATGGACAATAATGCCAAATCTCCTATTTTATATAAGATGTTCCAACGATGTATTCACAAAATCACCCGGGAAAATCACCCATAAAACCTATATAACTGCATCTTATCTGGGATTAAAAACACACCTTTTGAATCCCAGATCTAATTAATGATAAACTACCTTCTTATTTGTTAACTAGTGCACAATATTCTCATTCATTTCTGCAAATATAATCAGTAGTCAATTAATTTTTAGCGTCAAAAATTCATGTGATAACCATATGTTCAAGTACAGAAAAACAAATAGACCGATATGATTTTAAACTTTTATTTAAAAGATGAACATATGTCAGAAAAACACAATCCACATCTTGTATACACGCTAGGGACTAAAAATGTTATACCGACCGCCTATGGAGTTTGAGTTACTCGAAAGGGGAGGGTAGTGATTTTTATTTTGGCATTTGTTTACCCCTTGGATTTGCATAATATGTTCCAAATAACAATATAAATCTACAAACTTACTTGTTTAAAATTAAGAATTAATTGCATCTAAAACAATTACAGATTTATTTGAATTTTTATATTGTTGGTTATTTCTTAAATGGATACTATATCTACCGTTAGTTAACATACGAGGTGAATATACTTTACATTTAATAAATCTCTATATATTCATTTAACAATGATAACAATTGAATGTAGCAGTTTTGAGACTTTGATATGGCGCGCTGTGTTAAATGAGAAAATCAAAGATATTTTCATACTTTATGCAAAATTATTCATTCAATATTTATATTTATTCAGCATTGGTAAACTTGTATTTGAAACCACTAGATCGATGCCACTGCTGGTGGACCTGTGGTCCCTGAGGGTATTCACAACCTCAGTTGTCCGACTTGTCTGACATGAAATTAATCAAACTATGTTTTACAGAAATTTGCTGCATTTGTTTTATTCTAAAGCACTGTAAATACAGTGTAGCACTTAGAATTCAGATTTTCCTTCCAATTTTCCTTTTTTTATTAGAGTACTTCTTTTATATGTTTGGATCTCGGACTGCCTATGTTTTGGTTCTACTGTTTCTAATGAGAGGATACCCCTTGAAATGTACATATAAAGCATAAACAAATTTACCATATTTATTCAACATTAGTAAACTTGTATTTTTTATGGCTAGAATGTTACATTTCAACTAAATTTGTTTTAATGTACAAATTTTATGACTTTTAAAAGATATATTTAATAAATATTCAAGTCTTTATATTATAAACACTGTTAAGTTTTAAGACATAATCAGTTGTAATTTAATAAGACCTGACTATCAAGTACTCTTATTTACAGGCAGATTCCCTCAAAATAATATAAAATATTTTCTTGTTTTGCGTTTCCTGCAATATTTTATGTTTTTTATGTGATTTTAGTTATTAGATTAAAGCTAAACGCAATTTTCTTATCCATCGTGACCATCGTTGCAAAAAGAGAAGAGTACATATAAATACAATTTCCTCAATTTCTATGTATCTTGAGCTGAAAATCCTCTCATTGGGCTTATAAATTTTTTTCCTTTTCTTTCAGCACAATATCCACAATTATCAAAAAACGAGCACAGATGAACTCCAAGGCTACTTTTTAACTGATTTGTTTGAAACTTGAAGAGCTGGTTCCTTTGAATGTAAGTCCAGTGTACAATACATTTGTGAGAGATAAAAAAAAATTCTTAAATGACAATACCTTTTGCGCCGTTTTAGTATGTTGTGCCTGAGTCATGGCAATTTAAGGAAAACAAGTGTCGTTGAAAGTAAACTTCAGGCGAAGTTTTTTGGTCAAAATGTTATTGTTATAAAGAGCCTATTGATTTTGATTTACTATAGTTTAGCCGTAATAATCTTTTCAGTTATTGAAATTTTCAGGTCAAACAGAATAAGTCAGTAAGTTAAAATTGTCAATTGGTAAACAAATATATTTAATAGAATTTTTTTTCATAACTGACTCATCACGTGTATAAAATAAACGTGATCATAAAGAAGTTAAGTCTAAACAATCCCTGTAACAGCAATGGGAACCACACAGATAACAATCCCTGTCACTGCAATGGGAACCACAGATATAAAATCATCTTACAATAATTAATGATTATCAAATGAATTATGCTTTTGCACCTCTTGACTTTATCAAGAGGGTGTTGTTTATTTGTTAATACAGCTGTAATATTTTTAAAATAATTTGTTCTCATCAAATTGTACTCTTTCAAATCATTTCTTCTAGTAAGCCTTTTTATACGTAAATAATAAGTAAAGGAAAACGAATGTACCATTTATAATTGTATTCCAACTTATATTCCGTATTGAGGCCCTACTGATTAATCACAGACATCTAAAATAAAGGTTCAATAGCATGTCAACCCTTTCAGCGATGATTTAGATTGTAATAAATGTAATCTTTGTAGTATTAAAAAGGTAAAGAGTTTCGTAATCATGAAACAGTAAAATCGTTTTTAATTAAATTCTCTAATATATATAAAGATATGATTTTAAAGTTTGATTGCACCTATAAAAGTGATTAGAAACAGGTTATAAGATCCAACCTTCAATGAAAGTAAGGTTTATTTAAACAGAATTCGTTGGATCACATCAGTTATTTAAATAGAGGGTTATTTTTATAATATAGAAAAATAAGATGTTGTATGAATATCCATGAGACAGCCACCCGAGACGGTAAAATTACAAAGATATATAGGCTGCCATATTGCCTTAAATAATGGACATATATCCATACATTATAGCAAGCTGTAAAAGGCTCCAAAAATAAAAAGTGGTGATATTCAAATGTTACAATTATCGACCATTTAAGTATACAATGTAAAACAAGTAAGATTTAGACAAAAAACCCGACATCCACTGGATCCACTGCCATCCTGGCCTGGGACAGGCACAAATCGTATATGGAGGGGGTAAATATGTTTGTCAGAACTCAACCCTTCATGTTATATTCTAAAGCCATATTTTACTGCGGGTAAAACGCTTTTTCAGGATTTACCTTTATAAAATAAGCTAAGGGCCAAACATAGAAAGATAATCAAACTTTATGAATTTCTAGTTATATTCATAGACCAAATTATGAAACATACAATTCATGACGTAATGAACGCAGATAAGCCAAATATTATTTTAACTATCAGAGAATTAAGAAAAATTACAATGCTGGCAAGATGAAAACTGTAGCTTTCCAACATACATTCCACATTCCAGTTCCAGATAATCAATAAGATATTCTGTGTTATATGTTTTGTGACATGTACATTTTTGATAATATTTAGATAAGAACAGTAGTATTTTACGCATACACAATTTTTTATTGGCACGATAGAGCTTTTCACAAGAAGTAGTATTCCACCCACGTTAAAGGATTTGTGAAGACCTCTAGATATGCATATTCCCCGTTTTTATCGTGATTGGAGTGCAGTCGCTCTGACATTTATCTCTATTTTCTCTGTAACCTATTAAAGAATGCAGCTGGAACAATTGTGTTGATTTTGAATTAGTTGGTTTTTAGTTTTATTAAAATACAGTAAGCTATACATTTATATATATGATAGGCTTCATGGCGGGGTTTTCTCTTTTTCCAACCCCCCCCCCCCCCCCCCCAAAAAAAAAAAAAAAAAAAAAGGCCAAAATATCGATATTGTGTTTTACCTTTGTACGAAGCACTTTTTGGATATTTGATTCAACGGTCACTACGAAATCAGGATACGGCCGATGAGATTCCAGAAATTGACTAAGTACATCTTGATTTTCGTCAAAAGCTGAAAAAGTCAATTATATATATTTGTGTACTCGTTCGAGTTTTCTTTCTTCCTTCATACCAAATTGACAGATTTATTGAAAACTAACTAGCATTTTAACACACCAAATGTGTGGTCTTTATGTGTAGATAATGCATTGCAGGTGTGAATAATGGTAAAAGGGGACAGATGGACATTGATATATTACCTAGAAAAAAGTCAAAGGTGAACAATAGTTGATATATACCTTTCTGGCCATAACATTTATTTTTTGTTCGTAAAACTCCCAACCATTTTATACAGGCATATGAAACAAGAATTGTTGGATTTGAATCGGGTATGTCCTCTTATTACCTGCAGAACCTCCAATTTTATTTAAAGTTAAAAAATCTAGCTAAAAAATTAAAAAAAAAACTATTAATAGAGTTTCAGAAATTAAACAGAATTGCCGAACATCATAAAATTGTCGCAGTTCGAGATGAAAATATGCCCCTGGTCATATTTTACCGGATACTCAGCCGCAAGGTTATATATACCGGATACCTCAATATTGTTCAAGACCGAGAGGTAAAAATTTTCTCTAAAAGGGACCTAAATACCGTCTCGCCTCTCTTGTGTACTGCGGTAATTTCATCAAAAACATTTTGGACAAATCATCACAAAAGCCTGGATAGTTACATGAAAAAAGATAAAGTGGACATTCATATTAAACTTCAAATCACGGATTATATTGACACTAGTTCATCTTATTGATTAAAAAATATAGAATTTAAGATACACGTTTTTTTATTTTCACTGGTAAAGCAGCCATTAGCATCGCAATAGTTTGAAAACAAAAATTAAAATTATTCGTTATGATAGTATTAAGTAATGCTACTAACACCGATACACAATTTATAACCATCGTGATGCCAACAACAACCAATTCAAGTCATCGTCAAACAACAAACCTTAATGTTCTTAAGATATATTGACTTCTTACAATTTACGAAATCTCTGATAAATTCCGGTTTATATCTACATCTAGTAAAGGATGAACTACTGAAATCTCCCATCTATAAACTAGTGCACTTACTGCTGTTAAAATAGTTTCATTTTTTTTCTATCTACCGTCAAGAATTTATGTCAGGTTATTATTATGGTGCAATACAAGATAATTGACCGATATGATATTGTTAAGTTTATTCAAAACACGAATAAGAAATATTTGTCAGAAAGACACAATTTTCATACGTTCCTAACAAAAATTAACTGCGTGTTAAGCGCCTTCCTGGATTACCTTCGGGACCAACATCACTTTATTATTATTATTGTACCTATTATATCTTATAAATGCTATTATTATGAATCACAATTTATTTATTACGAAAACTAAAAAAGTACGGAAGAAAACAGTATTTGATTGAAAAATTCATCAATACTTGTAGATATTAGATATTTAAGAATTACGCTTTGATTATCCGGATTTCTTTAAAATATCCTAAAGAGATATGTTATAAAGCAACAATATTATTCCTTTTTGAACTATGTTTTGACTATTGAACATGTTTGCTGCCAAATATTCACGACAAAAGGGACGACTGTTTATTCCCGATTGTTATAATGTTTCTTTTCCTGACAGGATATATCTATATAACACTTTTAATAGTGTTTATATTTTGCATCGGGTACAATTAGCTTGTATGTACACTAAAGTTTCTGACTTCATTAACCTTTACTTATTTCTTAAAATTAAACGTTTACACCAAATATATCGTTTTCAAAGGTCGCTAAACACATTTACTAAATTTTATCACCACTACAGGGATTAACTTTGAAAGGAGCAAATTTTTGGGTTAAGACAGGAGATAACTCACCCTCTGTAAAATGGAAACATCAGATCAAGGCCTATAAATAAAAATACGATCCTTTTAAGCTAATTCATTTAGGAAATAGATTCGATAACTTAATTTAACAACGAAGGGTGTCACTAGTGGAGCAAGAGTTGCTTACCTTTCCGGGCCATCTTAACTCACCATGGTTTTTGTAGGGTTCGTGTTACTCAAGCTTCAGTTTTCAGTGTAGTGTTGTGTGTTCTATGTTTGTCTTTCGTTTCATTTAGTTAGCCATGGTCTTGTCTGTCTTCCGACTTACGATTTCTGTCTGCCCCTTTAGTATCTTCGAATTCCTTTTTGAATGATTATAGAATTCAACAAAGTACATCTTACAGTTTGCCAAGTATTGGAAAAATATACTCATAGACTAAAATTTCATTACTGCGTCAATTTCTCTGTCGCCTTCATGATTTGTTTGTCCCGGAGTCGCGTGGTGTTTGCACGACCGTTGCGAGATGTCACCCGATGATCACACGATGAAGTATAAATGTGTCCTTAGTGCCTTTTGTAGAGCAATATTGCTCACCCTACCGAAACATCTGAACTCACCCTAGTTTTTGTAGGGATCTTGTTACTCTAGATTTAGTTTTCAGTGCAGTGTTGCGTGGACTATGTTTGTCTTTCGTTTCTCTTTTGTTGGCCATGGTCTTGTCTGTATTCTGATTTAACTATTTCTGTATGCCCTATGGTATCTTCAAATTCATTTTTACATTCAATGATGATTAATGATTCTATGTTCAATTATATTGTTTATTAACTTGTTCTAAATATTTTAATACGTTGCATCAGAAGCTAGCACATTACCTGTCAAGCTGTTGATATCAGTTTGATTATTTTGCCAGTGCTTTATTTGAAATCTACGAACATTTGTCCAGTATGTTGTAGATTTCTCCATTTCAAAAGTAATATTGAGTTTGTCTCGAATAAAATCAATCAAATCACATTGCTTAATGGTTTTTGTGAAATTCACTTTTCCACCCTTTATAGCTTTAATGCCTGTAAATGAGTTTTATTTTTTTTTACAATAATATATTGTAGTTAGTGTAGAAGTTGTACGTAAGTTTTGATAGTAAAACAATCATGATGGCAGTGAAATTAAAATAGAAAAAACAGTAAATAGTTAAAAAAAGGAATTGAATAGGAAGAATTGTTTTGCTTCTTAATCATTATTTCCAAGTAACTCGTTGCTTGTGTATTGAACACAGAAAATAAGTATGCAGATTATGTATCAACATCGGTAAACTTTAATTTTGATAAATAACAACAATTCTAATGCATTTCAATTTGAAGTGGAATAAACCAGATGTCATGAGAAGGTTATTATAATAAAACAATGAATTAATACTTTACGGAAAAGGGGGATATGGAGTAAATATTCATGACACAAAAATCTCATATGTACAAGAAAATTCAAGGCAAAGGAACATCGATTTGTTTGCTGTTCTTCATCTCAAAATCACAGTGAGGCTTTCAACACCGAGTAATAACTCGCACTTCACTGTAAGTTCAAGACGGCTCCTAGCACCGGTTTTAGCGGAATTCTTTGCTAGATGTCGACGACACTACGTCTATACACTGATGAACACAAATGCGGGGTAAGGTCAACAAATTACAAATATACACTGGCAAAGATATCTAATAAAATCTGTCATAAGTAGCCCGACAGTAATACATGCAAAGTCAAACTAAATTTCTAAACATACACAGGGCACATAAAGATTTTGTTAAATGACTTGGCTGTTTTAAATAGCTTGAATAGGACAGATAGTAAACAGATGAACTGCTGGATAAATTTCAAACAAGACAATGGCCGAAGAGAAATAAATGAAAGCGCACAAGTAGAGCTAGTTATCTAAAAAATAATTACGCCATAACAGTAAAATATAAGAGCATTCGTATTCAAGCACGGGGAGATTTTCTACCTTATCCACACAGCACAAGAAACAAACTCTGTAATAAAATGAAAAAAGGGGGATATGTTTAAATGTTTCTTAGAACATTGATAATATATAAAGGACAAACAAAAAGAATAAAAGAAAACAAATAAAAAAGCAGCATATGAAGTACAACACATGAAATATACCCCGCATCTGTGTTCTTCAACAAACAGATGTAGTGTCGTCGACATCTTGCAAAGAATTCCTCTCAAACCGGAGCTAGGGGCCGTCTTGAACTTACAGGGAGGTGCGCGTTTCTACTTAGGAGTGACATGGAGAGATTTGTCATTTGCTGTATAATTTATTACAAAAGGTGTCACATTCAACCCCGGAAAAGGAAAAATAAACATCTCTCAGCTTTTGACGGGATCGGTACAATAGAAATGGCAATTTAACTGACACAACTATAACAAATAAAAAAAACATTGTGATATGCTATTTTTGTCTTCCTTTGGAATTTCCAATGAATTCAGGGTCACGATCTTCCTTATTTTATTTGATGCAAAAGTTACACAATTGCCTTAAGTAGCAGCATTTTTTTTGCTAGATATAACAAATGCTCCACCAAGCCGATCTCATAGCTTTTTACTTTAATTCTTACTATTACCAAGACGGGTCGTTAGAAATACTGCGACACAATTTTGCAAGAAGTGACGTAAATGTAATGTGGATACAAAAGGACTCAAAAAGACCTGGTGAAAATTTTGAATTCAAGATCTCTTTCCTCTTGTAACAGCATTAAAACATTTGGCTTTTACATATTGTATACAGGATACCACATGCACTTCTCAAATCAAGACTTAAAGATCTGAGTCAGTTTTGCTTTGAAAAACAAGGGAGACAGACGATACAAATGCATATTTGTCGGTAAAACCATAACATACTTTGATATTCGGATCAAAAAATAAAAAAAAAACAAATAAGGAGGATATTACAAAAATGTTAGTTTTTCTTTTTGAAAACATCTTTGTTCAGTTCGGTGGACAGGTTTTGCACCAGACGATCGGCATTTAAATGGGCACTAATTGTGCTGCTCTTCTGTTGATTTATTTGTTTACTCGTTTGAGGCAGACTTTCCACAAGACTTGTTACAGAAAAAGAAAGAAAGTAAGCCCACACTTTTAATTTCCGCTTCTCGTAATGTCACTGAACAATGCACGATTAGGTGATTATCTTTACCTCGTCTAAGGAGCTCGAAACTAAAGACACAACAGACAATCCCAGTATATTTCATCTCGACAGGCAGTGGACGAAATTTTCACACAAACCTATATGACAAACGTGATGTCTTCAACTTTCCAATGGTCAACTTGCCATTCACTAGCATTACCATTCCAGCGTATGGCGTATACATCTCCTAGCTCATACATTTATCGAAGAAAATGAGTACAATATATCTATTTTCTAGACAGAGTGGGGTCGTTGACACCAAAGTTGCTGAGATAGGGATATGTTGCTTCTTGGCTGAAGTAATACTCCAGAAATATAGCACGTATTGTGTAGATAAATAAACCTGCAATATGTTTGTTAGATACTGTGTGATTTATACAATACCTCCACCAGACACTTGACACATCACATGTTGTTTATCATCACAATCTGCTGCTTCAAATGTTATGGTATTTTCATTAGAAAGTGTAATTGTGGTGCAGTGCAAATTCTGGTCATCTGTTTTCCAGGGAGATTGAATAACTAAAAGAAAGAGACATTAAAATATTTGGATATAGCGTTATGCATTAAAGTATAAAACACCGATCTTAATAAAAGATAAAAAGTGATAAAATTTATCTCTTAAACATAAAAAAATATCCTCCGTTATTGTCTTATCTATATTTCACTTTTTCCAAAAGATTCTCATGTACAGAAATGTCATGAAATCAATGAAAATATGAACACATATCAGATAATGATACAGCCGACCTCGATTCTAGTACTATCTCTTGTGTTTTACCGTGATGTTATTTTAGAAGTATAATGCAGTTTTACAATACTGTTGCACAATTTTTAGTATTTATACCAAGTAAACTAGAAATTTTGTATCTCTTGGCCTTTTTCAGCTTGTGTTAAATATGGTCTCTGGTTTATTGTTGAAGGCCATAGTGAAACGTGTTTAGGATTTAGTTATACTGTCATTTTGTGGGTGACTATCTCATGGACAATCATGCAACATCTCCTACATTATATATTTACCATTTTTCTTATCATTATTCAAATAAACATCAAAGTGTCGATCGTTTGAACCACAGGTTACACCCACTGATTCTTTTCCAGCACATTCCAAATCACAATTCCTTGGATCTGTTGAAGCTATATTTTTCTTGGATTTCAAGCAGACACATGTTTTATTCTGTAAAATAAATAAGTTGATTAGCTGTTTGAAAAGGGTTTAACGACTAGGTCTTTTGTTTAAGTCATCTTCAGGGTAACATCATGGCTTACGTAAAATGAACGAATGAATAGACTTAAAAGGCACATGGAATAGAAATGTTTAACATTTTAAAGATAAGCTTAGAGGAACACACCTCAGGAATACTGAGAAATGCGTTATATTAATTCAATAGCATTCACTTTTTCTTCTAAGTGCCGATTGATTATCAGATAACCAGTACAAACGTGTTTTGCCTTGACTTGTTTCAAGTGCGACTGAACTATTGAACTCCGATTATGCAAGAATATAGACTTTCTGTGTACTTTTGGTCAAACTTTACAGAAAAATCAGAGAACTCGTGTGATTAAATTTCTTCATTCAAACTTGACATTTCAAATGTAACAATCGAACAAACTTTATATTCATATTTAGTTAATTTAGGGTTTCCACATCAAACATCAATTCAAAAAAAAAAAACGAAATGAAAAAAACCCGTTTTTTAAGATGAAGCAAATGTATAATACGTTAAAAGACATAAAAAATCTAAATGATTTTTATGATAAAAAAAGTAAATGAAGTCGACAAATAATGCCAATAACATATAATGGAACATATGTAAAAGACACTAAGTTATTGACGCCTTTTTGAATCGCAGAGCACGACCTATTAGAAGGTCGTAATCTGCTGCTTTCTTATCAATGATGAACCTTCTTCATTGTTCTTAATTCAAGCAAATTTTATTTGATATTATTTTGTCAAAACAATCCGTTCTTCAACTGCTAATATTGACCAACCAGAAGTGTTATTTGTGGTCAAAGGTCGATTGTATCATCAAGCAGTTCGATTGTGATTGAGATATTAATATTATCAATGATGGATGTTTCCGTTTATTAAATCTTTGGCCCCCATATCCTATTTCACCGGTAAAGACGGGAAGGAATGAAAACGCTATGAAAAACAGTTACCTGTAATGCAATGAATTTGTAGTTTTCACACAACTCACTACACAATGAAGGGGAGTTTTCTTCTAATTCTGTCACAGGGCTTGTAAACTGGTTTACTTGATAAAAGCAGCCTTTATAAGAAAACAATGGAAAATGATTAAACTTAAAAAAACAGGTTCAAACGCCAAAATTGAATAAAAATAAGAAAATAGAAAATATGTTTGTATCGATGTTTTCCATTCTTGCTATGATGAAATGTAATTGAATTGAAATTGTACGTCTTAATTAATTCAAAAGTATTTCATCAAGACAAGAAATAATTTAAGCAATACAATAAGGATATGAAATATATGCAAGAAAGACACGTTCCACATCTTACATAAGTTAACATTATAACAAATATGCACAGGCCAAATTGAACTGCGTGAAACGCTCTTTTCTGGAATAAACCTCATTAGGAGGACACGCTAGGAATCGAACATAGAAAGATCATACAGTTCATGACGTAATGAACGTCTTAACGTCAAATATAAAGTTTACAATTAAAGAACGTCTCTCGTTTCATTTTGTTGACCATGGTCTTGTCTTTCTTTCGACTTGACAATTTCTGTCTGCCCATTTGGAATCTTCAAATACCTTTTAACAAATAACAATAAATGAGAGATGTTAACTGCATCTTTACAACATACATTTCAGTAACCACAAATAAATAAGAGAATACCACTCAATCAGAGGGAAGCTTTTTAAGACCTACAATAGAATAAAAAGGAATTCGAAGATACCAAAGGGGCAGACAGAAATCGTTAAGTCGAGGACAGACAAGACCATGGCCAAC
>JAULBM010285834.1:0-16224 GCA_032357055.1 Geukensia granosissima | reverse complement strand
ATGACCTCAAGGTCACAGCATCCTTTTGGCACCAAAATGTTGCAGTTCATATCACAAGCTATCCATATACAAGATTTATAATGATATCACAACTCCTTCTTGAAAAACTTCCTTTAACCTTTTGGGACGGCCGTACGGACGGACGGATGGACGGACCCACAGACCGAAGAACTATATGCCCGGCCTGCCTTGCAGTCGGGGCATAAAAATACACTTGTTGTGGACACTACCAGAATCTGCATACCTATATCTTGCCTTTGACATTCATTGCAGGTCAGACAAAAATTGGATCTCTTAGCAGATTTTTCAGCTAAAGGCCATTAATCATAATTTTATTTACTTCTAAATAGACTTACGTGGAATCTGGACTAAATAAACATTTGAGTATATATCTACTGTGGGCTTCATATTTAGATTTGGGATGTAACTTTGTTGGTTCTGTTCCCTTGCCTCCAGTTAAGTTCCAGATGTAACAATTTCCCTGTAAATAATTTAGCCAATCAATTTAAGAATTACTCAATTTTCTATCAATAAAGTAACAACTGAAATCTATAGCAGTGCCTTGTTTTAAACCTCATTCCTGTAGCCCTGAGTTCTATTTATAACTAATATTCTGTAAAGATTGTTTCTCTCTGTAAATAGTACAACATTATTTTAAGTCATAAAACAGTTTAAATTTAAGCATATTTTCCTCTATTTTCATGAGGTATTATGGTTTCCATGTTTTCAAGAAAAGATCTGTGTATTCCATACACTCCAAATAAATACTACTTTTTACAAGAACTATAATTGAAGGGATATTTTTCCTGTTCTCTTTAATTACATGATGAGAAGAATTAACTATACCTTATTATTTACAGCAGCCATCATGGTTCCCATTGGGTCTATACTGATGGACTGTATAGAGGCATCCTGTTCTGGTATCTTAAAAAAGAAAAATAACACCCAATATGATATAGATACATGCTCAATCCAGACAAAAAGATTTTTAATGAATTTTCCGCAAGGTCCTATGTTAACTAAGTTTAGCTGTAGTGCCCATCTGGGTTGGCAGATGGGATCATCAGATACAATTCTGAAAAGGACTCACTTAATGACTATTCCATCAAAGTTTGGTTCCAACTGAGCAAGTAGTTCCAGACCAGAAGATTTTTTTAATGAATTTCCAATAGGATGTTAAAAGAAGTCTGGCTGTGGTGGCCATTTTTGTTTGTAGCCTGGGTCATCGAATACAACTAAGGACCCTTCAACTAAAGTTAAGCATCAACTAGCTAATTAGTTCTTGTGAAAAATTGTTAGAAACCACCCACTTTTTTCTATTGTTAGTATCAGCAGCCATGTTGGAAGTTAATGGGATGCCAAGTACCAGATCATTTTATATAATTTGTTTTATTAACCTACCAATTGTTCATTATTATCTGTTTTCAGATCCCACACATGAATTGATCCACTCTGGTCCCCAATAAATAATTCTCCCTGAAATTACAGCAGAAGAAAAAACAATAAATAATACACCAGATAAGTATATCTTTATACTCCAATTTGTTTAAAAATCTTTTAATTTGGAAACTTGATTGTTAACATTTTTAATGTAAGAATAACTTTTTGATTGATCCAGCAAGAAATTTTGTTTTTTAAACACCTGTTTTACCAGGCAAATTTCTCATTGACATCTAAATGAATCTGGTATTGTTTAATATGAAAAAGCTTCTTTTAAAAATAACATAACTAGAGGCTCCTAGGAGTCTGTAATCACTCACCTGTCTCAAAAAGCCTTGTATTTAAACTTTGTGCAGATACCCTAAGGAACAATCATACAAAGATTCATCTAAATCTATTCAGTAACAGAGAAGATTTTTAAACTTCACTTCAAAATTAGTTAAAAATGTCCAGAAAAGGGCAATAACTCCAACAAGAGTTAAGGAACTTCCTTAACAATTTCACCACAAATAGATTTCATCCTGCTAAACACTTTTACCCTATGTCAGAATTTGGCTAAAGTTTACAGTTTTTGAGATAATTTATATGTGAAAACCTTTGGTCATAACACTATGTTCTATTTTTAGTAATGGCAGCCATGTTTTTCAAAGGATCAAAAATCAAAGCAGAAAACTTTGTGCAGAATACCCTAAGGAACAATCATATAAAGTTACATCCATATCCAATCAGTAGTTTCAGAAGAGAAGATTTTATTCTAAATGTTAACAATGACAATGACAAAGACAAGTGACAGTTATAGTGTGCTAAAACTAGTTTTTGAAAACAGTTTTCTTTCAGTTCTGGAGGCTGTTTCAGCACACAAAAAATGTCATACTAAAACCCTTAACATATATAGAAGGCATTGTATTCAATGAATTTTAAAGACAGAAAATTATATTTGTGTGATGCATCTGTTAGCTTTTGTTTTTCTACTGTTGACAGTTAAAATATCAAATAACAAACCAACCTGATTAGGATGTAAACACACACAGTTGACTGGTGCATTTACTTGAAAGATTCTTTGGCACTGTAAATTCCTGGATCTAAAACATGAACATCACCAACATTACATTTATCATTTTCAGTGGTTTTTGTAATAGTTTGAAGCCATCATTTGACAAATTTAAAAGTATATTTTCAAAATGGTTAATGAACAAACAACCATTTATCTATTTGATATATACTGAAATACAGCAAAACATACCATGATAATTCACAGTAATCTAAAATTAGAACGCTAGGTTTCCTTGCATTAACACTGAATGTATAATTAGGATTTCAATGGAAAAAATATGACATGAAATATAGATCACTAAGTTGCTATTTAACCATGAAATGAGAGTAAAGCATAGTTGGAGCTTTATCAATCTCCCTCTGTTAAGCAAAATCTCCACACACAATCTTACAGAATCTTTGACATTAACATGACCTAAAATTGTAGTCAACCTGTCTGAAGCAAGAAATGCGTCTCAGTTGTTAAGGTATGTCTAAAAACCAACATGTAGCTTCTCCCTCAAATATAGTGTACAATATAAAAAGATCATATCTATATCTAACATAAACTACATTTTTTATGATAAGAACTTGGACCAAGCCTTAACAAAATTCAATAAAGCAAGATATTTATGTCAATATAATCCAATTAACTGCATAATTAACTTCCTCCTCAAACATATTTTCATGCAAGAATTCATACCTCTTAAAGTTTCATTATTTAGTAGTATATCTTTTACAACTCTTTGTTTCTGGAATCACATACATGTACTTCATTCAACTTTTTACAGTAGGTGTTTATAAAAATATTGCCTGGTCCTTAGAAATATTAAAAGTCAGATCTTGTGGTCAGTGATTTTCTATGTGCCATTTTTAATATTTCACTCTCAATGTCATATTTATTTATATTTGGGTATTTGGCCTGTGATATAACATGTATACTTTTATTGCAGCAATTCAGCTTGTCACAAGGAGAAGGATTCCATTTTTTGTTTAAGGCCCTGTGAAGACCTATAGATTTCAACTTTAGATGATGGTGGTACAGGGTTATTTTCGTGCAATGTTTTTTTCGATTTTTATTTCACGTGTTGTCATGCTAGAGGGTTGTTATATGACGTGTTTCGCATGTCTTGACCCAAATTAAAGGTGCAAGCCATATTCTAATTTTTCTTTCCTTGTGATATGATATTTTATTTCTTGTATGGCCGTGCCCGGGCCCCCCCTGTACCACCCTCTTAGATATCTGCTTAGTAAGATGTGGCACAGTTACTTGATATTTACCATGGTTACACCATATTTTCACTTTTCATAGTACAAATGTACTTAATGATGCTATCTCACAAAGTACCTCAGATCTAAGTTTTATGTTAACCTTACATATGTTAGTGAAAGTTCAATAGCATGAAATGTCCCAGTCAGTCTGACTAAGATGACTTCAATGTCATATTTTTTACCTGCTTATATGTAAACCTTAATCATGTGTAAAGATAAACTTTGTAAGTAACGTTGAAGTAAAACCACATTGTATGCTATTTTCTGGATATAAATTTATATTATTATAAACATGGCGAATTTGAACCAACATTCTCTTTGACTCCTAGATGTATATTGTGTAAGTCATATAGACAGCTGAATAAGTACCGATAAATGGATTGTTGTTGGTTTTAAATTGTTGTTGCTTAGTTTAAAGATGTCGAACTGTTAATTGAACATGACATACCAGAAAAATTATAACAAATAATCATGATAATGATTTGAAGGATGTTTTCCATCCATGAAAACGCCCCATTTCATCTTCATATTAACTTAATTACCTTAAATCCCATATTCTGACAGAGTTATCTTCCCCTCCTGTATACATCCACTTGCCATCCTCATGGAATCCTAGTCCTGTGACATTCTTGGATATGCCATCATAATTTATTACTGGGTTTGGATTATTTGAGTTCAAGTCGTACATACGGATATGCTGGTACCCTAGAAATTGTTATATTCCAGTGCATTTGTTTTTATCAATAAGCCAAATAAAAAAAAAAATGACTGGCCATGCTGAAACAGGTTGTGACAATCATAAAAATCTGAACTGTTATGATGTATCTAATGATGAACTTACAAATGTTTGCTTTTTTCATTTAAAAAGATTTTTTTACATAGAGTACATAATACAGACTTTTTAACAGTATTTACCAAAACTAGAGTAGGCACTAAATTTAAGGTATGGTTAAGTTGAAACAAACAATTATTTTTAAGGCCTCATAGTTTGCATGCAACAAATAAACCATTTTAAGGAAAACATTCTATGATTAATTCACTTAAAATCTGTTAAGATATACTCACCAGCTGCAGCAATTAGCTGTTTATCAGGTGTTATTTCCAATGCATTCACTTGCTGAATTAGTTAAGGAAAATCATTTTTAGACAAGTACAACCTCCTAATGAAAGTTGGCCAACATACAATATTCATGTAGGAAGACGGTATTAAGGTAAGTTCTTAAAGCATTCATTAGCATTTGCAACAAATGATATTTTTGCAAAAATAAATTTCTGAACACATGGTAAAAGAAAATTATTCCCCTGTTCAAAATGTTGCAAATTTCAATGTGAGGTACAATTTCACATAATTTTGCCAAAAAAACACAAATTATGACTGGAAATAACAATTTAAATATTTATCTATAACAAAAGTTCGTAACACACAGCATGTCCACCTTCTTAGGCATTTGCAACCATGTCTGTACCTTTATTTCAAACTAAGAGATGACACTTTTTTTCTGTGAATTTCTAATTTTAACTCTGATGAGAACTTAAGTACATATTTACACATACACTTGTAGTAAAAAAATTACTACACATTTTCATGACAATGAGTACATGCATGCAGGTATAATATTCACTAATATTCATCATGTTCATGATGAATTAACCTCTTTCCAATTCACACTGAGTTACCTCCCTTGCATTGAAACTACAGCTATCAGCTCTATTACATTCTATGGGAGTACCACTAATCCATTTGTATGCATTGATGCTATTAAAAATAGAGCTAGGCAATTTTTTCATGGGAATTGGAAAATATGCCCAAATTTATCCTTATATGGAGATATGGGCTGGGTACCATGCATCATAAAGCAATGGTCATGTATTTTTAGAAGCTGGTCCAGATTTTTAAAAATGAGTAATAATAGATTAAATAAAAAAGTATTTTTATGGGCAAATAGAATATGTAATAGTAAATTAAAAAACTGGAATTTTAGAGTCCATAGTAAATTTAGAGAACTTAATGTTGAACAGTTCTGTGATATAAATTGTAATTTTAATAAATGTAATATCAAAAACATTGAGAATATTATGTTTGATACATACCAAGAAAAATGGATAAATAATTTAAACACAAATGATCGTAGTAAACTACTTACTTATAGATTGTTTAAACAAGAATATGGTAAAGAAAATTATTTATGTATAAAAATGCAAGGAAGGTATAAAAGCGCCTTTGCTAAATTTTGATGTGGCGAAGCGCCAATAACAATTGAAACGGGCAGATACAAAGGGTTGTCTTGTGAGAATAGATTTTGTTTTAATGATTTTTATATACAAAATCAGTTTATCGAGGATGAAAAACATCTTTTGCTTAGATGTCCTTTATATTCACATATGAGACATGAGCTATTTGATGAAGCAGTATCTTTTAATGAAAATTTTTTAGATCTTAACGATAAGGATAAATTCCTTTTTATGTTTACAAATATAGATATATGTTTTTATTCAGCCAAAATCTGCCATGACATTTTAACTCAAAGAAGAAATGTTTTATATAAATAGTGCCAGTATGTTTTATTTTTTCATTCTTGACTTATCAATATTTTATGTAAATATGTATTCTAAAGTTATATATCCTTTATTCAAAAGTCTCTAATAACTTTTTGAGAATGATTCCCAGTTGTTTTAAGTGTAAATGTTTGTATTTTATAATGTAATATGTATCAAACATGTTGTATTATTATGTGAGAGGTGAGACTATAATAAAGTATTTGAATTGAATTAAATTGTATATTGCCCCAATAAACAACTTCACCTGTGCAACTGATTAAGAAAATAACTGCCTGAAGGTAATTTTACATCCTGTCACTAATTGGTATGACTTAATAAGGTCTACAGGGTAAAAATTTGATAATTATTCGAAAGTCCCATAGACTGTAATGTTAGCATAGCCGTAGTTGTAAATAAGGGGAGATAATTATGACACAATTGGAAATGGGTCCATTAAGAATAAGAATTTTTTTAAAGAAATTTTTATTAACAAATTAGGGGCCCAAAAGGGGAATGAACATAGTTTATCATTTATAATAATTGCAATGGACTTACAATAATGACATACACATAGAAGAGAAGACATTATGGCAATAATTATTATAATTTTAAATGATAAGCCTCATATAATAGGTATTTCAATGATTTGCTCAGTGTGGTTGACTTGATAACATGATAATAAAAATAAACATAATGATGTGCAAACTTTTCATTTTGTTTTTAAGTAAAAGTTTTTCTAAATTGGCATGTTCTGCACCCAATAAATGAAGTTAAATGAAAAAAGCAGAAGATCATGAACATACATGTAAGGCTTTGCCTCAAATCTTAATAGTATTAATCTGTAATCCCATTAAGGAAATGATTGCCGTGAAATATTTTATTTGTGCCTCCA
Source organism: Geukensia granosissima (assembly GCA_032357055.1). Classification (NCBI taxonomy): domain Eukaryota; kingdom Metazoa; phylum Mollusca; class Bivalvia; order Mytilida; family Mytilidae; genus Geukensia; species Geukensia granosissima. Next base: position 9,050 of record JAULBM010285834.1, on the reverse strand, counting down.
CCTCCTCCTAAAATTTATCCTTTGTGCCTGAACTGGAGAAATTTCACCCACTAGAGAAAGAGTTACATGAAAAAATAATTAATCATGCAGATTGCTGCATGCAGTTGATTTTTTTTTTTGGTTTGTGCCTGTTTCATAACTGGGTGGTTTCGTACCTGGTGTTTCGTAACTGGGTCGTTTCGTAACCTAGTAGTTTCGTAACCTAGTAGTTTCGTACCTTAGATATTTGACTAAAGATAACTAGCTGCCACTATCGTTTATAGCATTTATTTAAATTTAATTTATTTTCCAAATTCAAATTACTTATTTGCACACACTCATCAATACAGATATGACTATGTACCAAAATATACACAAAGTAAAGTAATCAAAAATGACAAATTTCCCCAAACAAAAAACCAGTAATATATCTCGAATTGACATTTCCAACATTAAATAGAAGTTTAGATGCAGCTTCCCCACAAATAAAATTTTCAGTCGCAGACTTCAATAGATTTTGTGGCTTGTGCAGGTTTTCCTAAGTTGTATTGACTATTTGTGTAAACACTAAAGCAACTTTTGCAGCTACAAAATATTTCCTGTTCTCCAGGATATCCTTAGGAGTTTTAACTATTTTTATAAACACTTACTAATATTTTCGTTGACTACAAAAGATTCCATGGGCTTAGTGCAGGGTAATCTTAGAGTAGTTTTAACTATTTTCGTAAACACTAAATAATTTGTTTCGCGGACTACATGTGTACAACGATTGCATGACCCTTGTGCATAATATATTATACTGTATTAGTAGTTTTAATAGTCTGTTATGTACAATAATAATAGTCCACTTCAGATGTCCAATTGTTCTTTTTTGACATGTTATAGTTACCAAATGAAAAAGTGTTGGATATGTGTAGATACCTAATAGGCGGGACTAAATTGCATGAGAAAACTTTGCTTATCTACATACCCAACACTTTTTCATTTAGAAAAAGAGATGTGTCATAGTTCATGTGATGTCACAACTGATTTCACGTGCTTTTATGGTGCATTTCATAGTCTTGGGTTTCATTCGTGTGAAATGGCTGCAAAAATGGAGGTAAACAATATACTAATATCAGAATTATAATTAGAATTTTCCCATGTAAATGATAGGAGGCTGTTACAGTATAACTGACAATCTAACATGGATTGCTATGGTGCAGAGAATGAACACACTGATTTCTAAAAACTGGATTATTGATTAGATGTTTCTCAGGAATTTGGTCAATATAAGTGGATGTTTAGTGAGATGGATGACTTGCCAAATTTTATCTAACATATCTTTCATTTAAGATGGACAAACTATTTGGGCTCAGAGGTCCAGCTAGAGGAGCATCGAAATTTATATATTGATCAGTTTGAACTTGGAAATGATAAGACAGGAAGCTAAATTTGATTCAAGGACAGAGCCGATAAAACGTAAAAGGTTAGTTTCCTGTCTTTTACAATGTTAGTAGCATATATTTAAATTGTGTATATCAGCTTCAACATTTTCAGAAAAACAGGGTGTCTTCGTTGAGGTCCGCACTACAACAGGCGATCTCATTATTTATTGAGTCAAATGTATGCTAATTATTTTACTCAATCAACACTCCACAAGATGTCTCGTTTTATCAAGGCATCAAAAGGCAAAAAAGTTGGTTTACCACCGGTGGGTATCATATTCTCTGTGTCTGTACTAAGGTAACCTGTCCTCTGCTCTCGGATATTCATGTTTGTTGTTTTATACGTCATGTCTTTCTTTGTTTATTAATTTATCGCTGTGTTATATTTCCCATTTGGTAAATTGAAATTTATCAAAATGTATCTATAATTTATCGATACATTTAACTAAATTTTTTAATTTACAAAATGGGAAAATATTCCAATTTATAACAGCTGTCTTAAATATTATAAAAAAAGTATTTTCCACGTCTTAATGCTTCATTTTTCAGGTGAACTCAATCAGGGGAACTTTAGTGTACAAAACCTAAAAGCAGGATATTCCAAATAATAAAAAACAGGCGAAAACCGGCGGAAGCAAGAAAATCAGACATGAAGGTGAAAGCGTTAAAACCAAAAGATAATACTGTTGTAGGCGTTTAAATCATGTTTAATGGAGGTCACAGTTTTTTTAATTTTTATATTGGAAGTTAAATTCACTAGACATTGGCTTGATTTACTAATTCTGTGAATAATATTTAATTTGTTGTCCTCAGATGCATCCAGAAGACTGTTAAAATTGTGAAGTTATTTTTTAACTAAAACCTCATGTATGATCAGAGAGATAATGAATTTATTTGAGGCTTCCAGACTTTATTTCTTTTAATACAATTTAAAAAACTTTTGTTGTATATTTGATTAAAAACAGAAATACGGGGCTTTTTTTTAGATATTTCGATTGAAAAGTGTGAGGGCACAGATCCATTTCTAGGGTTCGGATTGGGTGACCAATAAAAGGGCTAGAAAAAATACTGTGGTGTATGTGCAGATGCCCTTACACTTTTTCAAAAGAAATTTCAGCAAACTATGACACATTACTGATTTCTACAAACTATATTACACATCGGAAGGGTGTTACATGGTCCCGAATGTAGTTATATACAAAACAAATTGAGAGTAGGCCCCGATCGGGTGTGTGAAAACGTCATTATATTAGACTAAAAGATTTTAATTTTTAAAACATTTGTAAATCATAACAGTATCTAATAATATACTAATAATGTAGGGCAGGTAACTCCAGGGCACTGTATCCAAGTATTTATATGCGGTCGGTTGAACAATTAGATTTCACTTAGACGCGTGACTATGATATTGGTCGCGGGATGATACCAGGGTTGTTTGGAAAGTGGCATATAATGATTTATTTATCACGTATTTTTCTGTAATTTTTTATAATAATTCTGTTCAACATTCAGCCCCGTTGTCAGGTTTGTCTGACATGAAATTTATAAAACTATGTCTTACATAAATTTGCTGAATTTGTTATAATTCTAAAGGACTAAAATACGGAAAGGCCTCCAAAAGTATTGCACTTAGTTTTTGTTTCTGCCGTCGGATTTGGCTTCCCATTTTTATTTATTTGGATTTGCTATGTGTGGAATTTGAACTTCCTACGTTTCGGTTCTAATGCATGTAATAGGCTACTGATTAGAATTTATTTCTTGAATTTAAAAAAAAAAACATAAAAAATCCCCATATTTATTATACATTGGTAAATTTCAATTATTTGGTATTTTGCAAACATTGTCAAATATCCACAACATTGGCAAGATGTAAAAAGCCTCCAAAATAAAATACAGAACGATGATATTCAAATTAACAATAATCAGTCAAAGAAGTCTATAATGTAAAACACTTGTTTGTTAATAATGAAAACTTAAGGGCGTTTCACAAAAAAAAATATAAAGAATGTAATAAGAAATGGAAAAGTTAAACGAAATATCATTGAGGCTATAAGTTTATGGCTAAGGAAAAAGCTGTAACATTTTATCCTGTACTAGTTTTGAATTTGGGAAGCTCCTAGAAGTTGTCAGAATGCTGCAATTCAATTCATTGCATTAATATATATTATGAAATAAATAGTAATAAAAGCATCAAAATGTCAAAATATTGCTCGCAAATATTAAGTTTTAAACTCAAAAGTTGATCAAATGGGATAAAAAAACCCAAAATATCTGCTTTTCAAGGGAGAAACCTAAACAGAAAATCCGAAATATACAACAGTTGCCTTTTTATAGTTTACAATTAATGAAAATATAATGTTATGAAATTCCATCGGAATACTAGAAACAAAGTTAAACGAATGGTTTTCATATGAGATTTTGATAATACACAAATAATCTCAACATTTACGAATCCGTGATTCTAGAGTTTGCGTGTGGTTCAGGCGTTGGTCCTCTTTTACAATATACAATGTGACAAGCACTTTTCAAAAATAGTTGTCTGAAGTCCTTGGTTCTAAATAAATAGACAAACGGGTTGATTGCCGAATTGATACCAGCAAACAAAAACGCAGCATTACGTAGGACTTTTGAGGATGTTATTCTATCGTCAAAGCCGTCAATCAAATATACGAGTGTGATCGGAGAGTTCGCGCCAAAAAATAACGCAGCGATAATACAGATTGTGGCACATAGTCTTATATCAGACCTCTGTATCGGCCTTACGTTCTGTCTGGCCAGTTTTTTATGGTGATGAACAAGAAATCCAAATAATATCGTCATATTTATGATTATTGCAAATTGTATTAATCCAGAAAGTAACCCAAAAGTCAAAAACGCTTGTTTTCTTTTCTGTTTTTCAGCAATTATATGATCTACGGAGCAAACTCGATATTCTTGATAAGGATAGACAGTAAACAGCGCCATTAGACTTATCACTAAAACGGAAAGTCCCCAAGATAACATAATGATGCCAATTGCAACTTCGTTTCTCCGATATTTTATTGCTGTACAATTTCCACAAATAACAAGAACTCTTTCAAAGCCAATCCCAAAAACTTGCAGCAAAGACGCAAAAAAGGATGTTCCTAGAAAATAACATCTTACGACGCAATTTGCAAATGACATTTTTTTGCCAAATAATGTTGCAGTCATAAGCAGCCATGAAAAACCAAGAATTGCATCCGTGATGCTAAGGCTTAATATATGAATATCTTTTACTGTGGCTTTTCTGCAGAATGTTCCAAAAACAATAACAATTGACGGCATATTGAGAATCACTGTAAATAATCCGAATGTATATAAAACACACATTAATGCAAAAGAAATATTTTGATTATCTTGTTCCAAAATGAATGAAGATGAATTTGAAGTTGTAAAATTTCCTTCCAAATTCATTTCAAATGTTAATTAAGTTTTCATTCCGATTTATAAAACAAGCACTGTAAAAGCTTGATGAATGTTGCATAAATATCTACATGTTTTTCTATTTCGTTGATTTATGTGATTATCCGTTTGAAATACAAAATGTATAAGGTAAACGAAAATTTAAATCTAAAATATGTCCTTAGGCAAAGGATGTGTTTATGGATGTATCAAATAAAAACACATCACTAAACGATATTTCATTTTAAAGTTCAATTTTAAGAGTCAAAGCCTTCATCTTGATCCAGTGTCATTAGGCCGTGTCTGTTTTTTATTTGTTTTGCGTCAACTAAAAATTTGAAAACCTACCAGCCAGCAAGCAGAAACAACACACACAAACTTTTATGCATAACACTCCCAGGGTCAATGTCAATTCTCGATGGAAAAGAATATTTTAGTGACATATCTGTATTTAGTTAATCAAATATTTTATCAAAAACACCACATCTTTCTTTCATTGTTGTTTATTTTCAAATTGGTTAGCAACATTTGTCGATTTTTGAAACTTTTTCTTTGTGTGTGTTTTTGCAAACAAGACATCAAAAACCTACCAGCAAGCTGACACAAAACAAAGAAAAACCCACCTTTGGCCTTACCCCTACGTTCTTAAAAGAGTTTTTTTTACCTCTCTCTATTTGTTAAACTTTTCTTGTGATTAAAAGTCAAATTAATTTAAGCTTTAATAGACACAATAATCTTATTCCTGTGATTGCATTAACACTATAAATAGGCAATAGTTAAATGTTTCGGTTTTTTCAGTCAGGCCGTGTTAGTTTTCTTTTATCTTTTAAAGCTACCAGCCAGTCAGGACAAAAACACACACAAAATAAAAAAAACCTAAAAAAATGAAATATTTTTTTTTTGATTATTATTAAAGATTAGACGGCACATCAGCAACAAAGGCACAACTCCTGCTTCGAAGTGTCTGGGAGTAATATACTAATCAAAAGTATATTACTCCTAGGTAGTGGACATGTTGATACGTTTTGCTGTTGACAAAAAACGTTTCTAGCGGTCAAAACATTTCGTAGTTAACATCAACCCTATTATATGTAAATAATTATATATACATATTGAAAATTGCATGAAACTATTCAGTGTTATATGTATTGCGCAACTATAATTGAAAAAAGAGTAAAAAACATCTGTATGGTATTAAATAGTGTCCACTATGAAATATTTTGTCCCAAATTTGATTCGTAGTTGACCATTTCGTAGTGGAAATATTCTCATGTTTTATTTTTTATCTGAAATCCATAGACTGCAATACTTACAAAAAGATTTCTTTGATCAAAGCACATGGGAAGCTGTGCACTTTTTTTAACAATTTTAAAACCAGATACTGAATGAGATTTAACCCGTTTCGTATGGACAGAAGAAAAAAATATGCTCACTCTAGTCAATTTGATGTGCTCAAATATTTTGCCTACAATCAAACTGTAACTTATATTGTATATTCCATTTATTGCATATATAAGAGACATAATATAAACACACATATATATATATATCTGCATACTGCTTACAAAACAGTACCCAACATAATGAAAATGTAAGCAGTACCAAACATAATGGATATGTAAGCAGTATACAACATAATGGATATGTAAGCAGTGCACAACATAATGGATATGTAAGCAGTACCCAACATAATGGATATGTAAGCAGTACCCAATATAATGGATATGTAAGCAGTATACAACATAATGGATATGAAAGCAGTATACAAGACAATGGATATGTAAGCACTACTCAACATTACGGATATGTCAGCAGTACCGAACATAATGGATATATAAGCAGTACACAACATAATGGATAAGTAAGCAGTTCCCAGCATAATGGATATTTAAGCACTACTCAACATTATGGATATGTCAGCAGTACCGAACATAATGGATATGTAAGCAGTACCCAACATAAGGGATATGTAAGCAGTATACAGTATAATGGATATGTAAGCAGTACACAACATAATGAATAGTTAAGCAGTACCGAACATGATGGATATGTAAGCAGTGCCCAACAAAATGGATATGTAAGCAGTGCACAACATAATGGATATGTAAGCAGTACCCAACATAACCGATAGTTAAGCAGTATGGAACATAATGGATATGTAAGCAGTACCGAACATAATGGATATGTAAGCAGTTAGTACACAACATAATGGATATGTCAGCAATACAAAACATAATGGATATGTAAGCAGTGCACAACATAATGGATATTTATGCAGTACACAATATATTTGATATGTAAGCAATATACAACATAATGGATATGTAAGCAGTACCCAGCGTAATGGATAACCTTCAGACAGAATTTATCTCTGGATATATATAGCTTTTTAAAATTGTTTTTTCGCCAAATTTTATGACTTCGTTTCGTAGTGGACATTTTATTAGGGTCACACCTTCTAAAATTAAAAATCCTTTATCAAAATATGATGGCTATAAAAATACTTTGTAAAAACTATAGACCTGCTTGATAGATATGATATTTTAGATTATGAATTATTATCTGAAATAGTTTTGTGTTTGTTTTTACCTCAGTAAGGACAACCAGCACGCACAACAATGGATTCATATAAAAAAAATAAACCAAAAGAACATACTTTCAATAAATCTAATACCAGTAATGACCGTACACTCTTTTTAGATTTGGATTTAAAAATTGAACAGGGTTGTTAATGCACGAAAATAATGATAAAGGGGACGACTTCTCCTTTTCTGTCGTTTACTTTTTGTTTTTTGAAGGGGATTTGCTAATGGCCCCTTCGTATGGTGTTTCACAGTTATTTTGGTTTGACTAGGTTTGCACTTTAGTTTTTGACTTTAATTATAGCAACATATATCTTACTGGTAAACGTTTGCAGCTGGGAGACAAATATTACAAGCTTCTCAAAGGTATAGAGCCATGAACATGGCATTTTTGCCTACTATAGGACGAGGGTCGGGTCATTATGGCGCATTTTTGGCCCAAAAATTTGGCTAAAAATTAAAATTGGCTAATATCTATTATTTTATATTTTTGTATTGACAAATGTCCATATAAAAAGAAAATCCAACAGAAGTTTTAGTTTAATTAGTTCTACAATGGTGACATGGCAATTGAAAATGCTTTAAATGTAAAAATAATTAGAAATTAATTAATTTGATGCAATATATGATACTAGTTTGTCGATTTTAATATAGATCGCACAAAAACATCACAACCAAACTTTGCAAAAATAAAGATCTAGCAAGTACAAATGTTTGGTTAAAATATCTTTGTAATGTTTTTGTGCGATCATATCTATTTTTAACAAAACACCTTCAAACATTGAGAATTTTTACCGAAAATGTTAAATTCTTGTCAATATAGTCAAATACACCCTTTCATTTTGTCGAAATATGACGAAAAGTATACAAGAAAAAGTAATGAATTATTAAAAGACGATTATTAAACAGCATTTTCACAACAAGGTATTGCGTCATAAAATCTGAAATTTAGGCCAAATATGGGGCTGAACGTAGCTACTCCTTTGTTGACTTATTTTCACATTTTTAAATGATAAGACATACGCTAAATAGAGCTCCAACGTTTTTGTCCCATGCAGTTTTTTTTTTTGAGGAGCGCCAATAACATTGATATATAACTTGTAAAACCTATATGGGTTGACCAAAAAAAACCTAAAATATAGGAAATTTGCTGTTTCCAAGCAGAATATTTTACACATCAATTTTCTCTCTAAGATTTTAACGTTGTTTTATTTTGTTTAATTTCAGATTTCTATGCGAAATTTCGAAAATGCCCGCGAAAGTGCTCATGTCAAAAACCTAAATTTTCGGAAAAAGAGAAGTTCATTTTATATGAACGACCACAGGGGGCGGTAATCTCCCTTGCCATTATCTCCTTCTTCAAATAATACATAGATTTGGTTTTAATGTGGTGTTACTCCACAAAATTACAAGGCAATCGATAAAATCAAACATTCCCATGAAAACTTTTACCTTAACTAATCACATTCGTATATGTACAGTAATCACATTCGTATATGTACAGTCTGCCAAAAGTTAAGCATCACCTTGGTTTTGATAATATTTATCTGTTTTGGACAGACAAAAAATGGTTTAGACGTTTAATTTGCTGGTAAACCTTTATTTCTTTATTAAATATGAATCAACGACCTTTATTAAA
>JAULBM010285824.1:0-16224 GCA_032357055.1 Geukensia granosissima | reverse complement strand
ACCCTAATTTTTGAAACTTTTTTATTCCTCATCGGATTTTGATGGGGTTTTTTGCAAATGATTCCTTATGAAAAATGGAATAAAAGTTACTCCAAGCATTTTTTTGTAAAATGTACCGTTTTTTGTATAAAAGGGGTCAAAGAGTTTAAAAAATGTGATTTTGCAGGAGATGTGAAATTTTTATTTTTGATCCGATTTTTATGGGTTTTTTTTGCATTTCATTCATCTCAATGAGGGCTTTCAGTGGTATGTCAACAGATTTTCTCTATCTTTTACCGTTTTCGAGCTACCGTTTTTTGTATAAAAGGGGTCAAAGGGTTTAGAAAATGCAATTTTGCAGATATGAGGGGTCCAAAAATGGCCACACACTAATTTTTGAAACTTTTTTATTTCTCATCCGATTTTGATGGTTTTTTTGCAAATGATATCTTATGAAAAATGAAATAAAAGTTATTCCAAGCATTTTTTTGTAAAATGTACGGTTTTTTGTATAAAAGGGGTCAAAGAGTTTAAAAAATGTGATTTTGCAGAAGATGTGAAATTTTTATTTTTCATTCGATTTTGATAGGGTTTTTTGCATTTAATTCCTTTCAACGAGAGCTTTCAGTAGTATGTCAACAGATTTTCTCTTTCTTTTACCGTTTTTGAGCTAAAAGGGGTCAAAGTAGTGAGGGAGAGGGGGAATTCAATCGTATAATATGGAAAAATTTTATTTTGAATTTGATTTTGATGGGTTTTTCCCAAATGATTCCTCATAAAAAATGTTACTCCAAGCATTTTTTTGTAGCTTTTTCAGATTTTTGTATAAAATTGGTCAAAGGGTTAAAAAATGTGATTTTGCAGGAGATTAGAAATTTTTATTTTTCATCCAAGTTTGATGGAGTTTTTTGCATTTGATTCCAATGAGAGCTTCCAGTAGTGTGTCAACGGATTTTCTCTTATCTTTACCGTTTTCGAGTAAAAAGGGGTCAAAGTAGTGGGGGGAGGGTAATTCAATTTTGTACAATATGAAAATTTTTTATTTTTAATACGATTTTAATAGGTTTTTCCCAAATGATTTTTAATACGATTTTGATGGTTTTTCCCCAAATGATTCCTTATGAAAAAATTAACAAAGTGACACCAGTTTTGAGGATAATATGAGTGAAAATGATTTTTTATCCAGTCATATCACTGTTTCTAGCATTTTACTGTGTCCAACACTTTACTGTGTCCAGCTCTATACTGTGTCCAACACATTACTATGTCCAGCATATTATTGTGTCCTACAAAATACTGTGTCCACACTTACCCAAAGGGTCTTTTGGTCACCTTTCACATTTTAATGTGCTGCGGTCGTATCATGCAACGCTTGCGAAGCACCTCTGTTAAAGTTTGATCGGTAAACCATTTCGTATATAAATTCTGATCACCTTGGGCGAGACAACAGCTTTAGGTGCAAAATAGCTAAATTCATTGAAAGCTAAATTATATTCATATTTATTCCATGGGCTATCTGTTAATCTACTTAAGTAGCCAATAGTTAATTTTCAACTTCTTTTTACTTATCACATTACCTCCGATACAATCACTTTTGATTATTCAATATCATGTAATGCTTAAAAGATATTTCTTGTTTTGTATTACTGAAAAGAATTTGCACTAAGTGGTTCATCAGGTAATAACAGTTTTTGTTAGCTGTCATTTAATTGTTTTCTGCCAATGGCAAACCTTGTAAATTTTTGTTATTGATGAACTCAATTTAAAATAAGGAAAATCTATACATATTCCTGTTTAAAATTAAACAAATGTATCCAAAGTAATATGACTATGTTCTCATCCAGTTAAGCTATTGCCATTACTTGGCATTTGTCATTTTTGCATTGTTCGAATGTTTAATGGATGGTCTTCTTCTAAATTTGTAATTTTCTTGGAGATTGGAAATTTTACATGGGCCCATGGCTCAACTTTGTTTAAAAAAGGACCTTTTTGGAATTGTGATCAAGGGTGAATTCGTTAATTAAATGTTCTTGATTCTAGAAATGTTCCTCGGATTGTTTTCTGCCCAAATTGTAATGTTGGCAACTGGAAATTCCACCTGGCCACTATGACTCAGCCTAGTGCAACCTAAGACCTATCGAAATTCAGTAAAAGGTCTTCTAGTCATAAACCATTTTGATAAAGGATTATTTTGTAATATTAGGAATGTTCTTTGAAGGATTCTTCACCAAATAATTTATTTTTGTGTGGATTGTAAATTAAACATGACCGCTGCAACTCATTTAAGTTTAACACTGAAACCCTTTCACAGAAACTGTGTCATTGTGTTACCTGTCGAAATTCTTTTCAGTTACTGTTTTGATATTTAAATTTTTTTGTTTGCCTTTACAAAGTAAAGGGGAACTATTGGGCATGCCTTATTGTCTGCGTCTACACTACGTCAAAGTTCCGATTTATTGGGTAACTATACAAGGTAGCTTTATGAAACATAGCAGGATGGTGAATTGGGATGTTGATCATCATTTAAACTCAAATTTAAGTGACCCTGACGTCAAGGTCTTTCAGGATCATCATATTTCGACTTAAAACATCTTCTTCTGATATTTAAGTCTTACTTTTTGTTATCTCAGCAACTATTCTTGATACCTTGATGAAACTTGTTATGAAGTTGCATCGGTGTAACATGCAATTTATGGATGCAAATTTGGTGACCCTGAGGTCAAGGTAATGAAAGAAAAACAGTTTTAGACTTAAATCTGGTTATCTTTGAAAGTTGCGTTCAAGCTTTTGTTTTTTTTCAAAAACTTTATATGATATGTAAATGAAATTTGTTATGAGAATGCATTTAAATAACATGCAAATTTTTATGACCTTGACCTGAATATCATTCACGGGTAACAGTTTTAAGAATACCTGCCCGGTAGTGTTATTTATGTCCAAGTTCTTGTTTTCTCAGAAACAGTTCAAGATATCTAAAAGAACTTGTCATGATGTTGCTTGCACATAGCATGCTTGCTTCGGAGGCAATGACCTTGACCAAGTCATTTAGGATCTTAGTAAGTCCGGGATTAAGGGGGATATAAACAACCAACGCTGATATCTATGTTCAGATACTTCATTGAACAAAATAAAATTTCTGAACAAACCTTCTCTTTTCGCCTACCGACTGTGTCCTTTATATGGTGTTACTGTCACCTGTTTGCGGTGGGTGATAACAAGCAAGCAAGTCGTCCAACATATATGTTCATGCCTGTACAGCATAAAAGATTCCATGGTGTCATAATCTTCTTCCTCTTTCAAGCGCATTGCCGCCTAACTAATCTTTTAATGCCTCATCATCGTTGCCAAATAGTGGTCGCTCATCGTCCCTGTATTCTTCTGTCATAAGCCGAAGAGTCTGCTTGTTGTTTATTATAGCCATCTTCGACCGATGCGTTAACCTCTTCTTCGTATTCTGTTTGATGTATCTTAAAGGTTTTGCCCACAATGCTGTCCCATGCAATACTGTCTTTTCATCTTCTGATTCTTTATATAAGCTGTCGTCAGATTGAAGGGACTGGAATCATTGTCTGAGAAGATGTCTCCATAACTAGCTTGAGATTGGTCATAGGACGCCCCGCTCTCCTCTATCCCATGTTGAGTTTTCTTGTGACAAACCATGTTGAAACGTCGGCTAGATTTGAATCCACAAATGTCGCATATATGCAAAGTCTTCTTCAGTCGGCTTTCAAAATCCAACTAGATCTTTCTCGGTTGTTTTGTCTTTTTTAAAAATACTTTCGTGATCAATTACAAGGTTGGATTCCTTCACATATTTAATGCCATCTACAAGGTTGGGTTCCTCTTTGCATTTTATACCATCTACAGGGTTGGTATTTTATCTCAGATTCCTGTTGCTTACCCAAACCGTAGTCGAAGTATTCCTCCCTCGGCTTTTTAAGTCCTGTCCAAGCGTTTTAAATCTTATGACATAGTTTACAGAAAACATGTCTTCTGTAAATCTCGGAATATTCTTTCATGACTTTAAATCTGGTACACTTTCGCATAGTCTTGACTTTTTGATCGTTTAACTTTGGTCTTAGGTAGAGACTGCGTGGTTTCTTCTTCCTGCCACTTTATCTTTCCTTTGTCTTCACACCGTCTTACTTCTTCAATAATATTTCCCAAAGGGACAAATACGCGCCAGAATTACATTTGCTTTGGCTCTGACACGTCTGTCTTGTTCGAATGTTGTCAGGCAACTGATGACCTTTAAATCAATTTTGATTTTTTTGTACTTGTTGGGAAATATTTCTTTCATGGATTATGATTGGATACGACGTAGTCAAGACCACATTGGTACGCGTATGACCTAGGCAATATAAACCTTCATTATCCTTTTAATACTAAAAATTTTTTTCGTTGTTGGTCCAGTCGTAATCCTCACAAAGCTCGTTGGTCTTTGACCTACTATATGTTTACTCTTCATATCCTATTGGTTTCTTTGTCAGTCTGATCGCTCTTGTGTCCTTACTCGTTTGCACGTGAATCCCTACGTATACTCAGCTGCTTCTTATTTGATTTCAGACTTCCTCCTCCTGCACACGGACTGATTTGAGCATTTAGGCCTAAGTATACGTAGGGTTTGACTGATTCTTATCATCTTACTCATCTGCTCATCAAACCCTACTAAGCTGCTCACTTCGCTTTCAGTCCACCTCCTCCTCACGGAGATCACTCTTCCTCTTTCGTTCCCATTATAAGTGTTTCTGTGTCTTACAATGGAAAAGACAAGCAGCAACAGCAGCAGAAGCAGTCACAGAGCAAAATGAGGATGCGAGTAGGGTCATGCGAGTAGATGAAACTGGAATAGATAAGCCACTCAAAATCTACTCAAATCGGTTTTGGAGGAAAAGACAAGCAGCAGTAGTCACAGAGCGAATTGATCATGCCATTAGGGTCTGGCGAGGAACCTGGATTAGATGAGTAACTAAAAGACCAGAACCACCAACAGCAGCAGTCTCCGAGCGAAATGAGGAAACGAATAAAGTGTTAGGAGTCGCTCTTCACTCTGTTTCTGTTGCTTAAATCAGTCCGTGTGGAAGAGGAGGGGGAGGAGGCGTGATATATCATATTTAACTTTTCCTTGTTCGACTTTATTAACAGCCTTTACAGAAGACGAAAACTGCCAAAATAAGGTGTCCGTTTTCGCACCAGTGGTAACACGATTCTTTTCGAATTCTTCAAATGACAACACATCAATTTAATATGTTATTCATATCTGAAATTAATGATTTCCGTCTTCTTACTTTTAACTGTCAATAGAAAAATATAACGTCTACAGAAAAATCAATTCGCTCGTTGAATAAACTATGACGTGCGTCCATTATTGAAGGAATTAAGGCAACATTCGGATGTTTGTAATTTATACATTTTGGATGGCTGTATCATAGACAATCATATCTCATCTAGTTTTTCCATAATAATAAAGTAATGCTGTCATTAAAGTACGCCCAAAGGAGAAAAATGAATTAAAACGATTATCAATAAATATCAAGTACTACCTTCGCCGACATATGTCATGTTACTTTGATGCTTCATTTCGCTTAAGGGTGTCACAATTTCCTCAAATACCGTCGCTGTTTTTTTTAAATTCGACTAACAATCGTAACGCCGTTCACAGTAACCCCGTATTCAGGTTTCGCATTACTGAAAACAAATTGCATTTGGCACAGTGGGTTATCAATTGGTTACAACATTTATTGTTTCTGTAAAAGTGGACGATCAATATTTCATTACTTTGATTTTAAACAGTCGACTTATCATGGTTCCAAAGTAATAGATCATGTTTTACATTTCAATAAAAATTAAGATCAAATGTACTTTGCCGGTGGCTGTTGAATTATTGCAAAATCATTAAGTGTAAATGGTATTCTATCTGGACGAATGAAAGAATAAGGTAAAATAAATGCAAAGGTCTGGTCGTCGATATCATAACAAATAAAAAGAGTAAAACATTCCTCAATGTCAATATGACTAGAGGAATACAAGTTACAAGTCATCAACATATAATACCTGTAATAAGTGACTAAAAGGGTGTTATTAGGAAACTAACTGGAATAAAGTTTTGTCTTTTAAAACCACTGCGGCTCCCATATTTTGACAATATCTCAAAGTCGAACAATACGAACGATCAAACGAAAAGTGGTAAATTAGTGACGGTTTTAATTTTCAGAAAGGTTCTTATTAAAATACTTCTGTGTAGTTTCTAAAATCTAGACAAAATAACTGTCTTAAAATCGAAAAATAGAGCTATGAAAAAGTAGTTTAGTTGGTGGAAATTTTCCAGTTTTACTATAATACCAGTTCTATAATTTTTTGCTTTACTGATTTGTTTGTTAAATTACCATGTAAATCATTTAAATTGTCTTTATCATATATTTCAGAGAATATGTATTAATTTGTTTAGTTAATTATTTAAAAATCTATTCCATCTTAGGTGTATAACAAATACTTAAAAGCCAAGCTTTGAACTGCCAGTAAAGCGCTTTTCTGGATTTGCCTTTAACAGAAAATATGAAGATCAGTCAAACTTTATGAATTTCTAGTTACATTCATGAACAAAATGAATTATACACGTCGATTAGGTAATTGTTAAGATAACAAACAGGGAACTTTAAAATTATTATGTTTAACGATTTAAACGGTGTCTTTCCAACTCACGTTTCAGTACCCAAAGATAAATAGGAGCATAAACTAACACTTGGGTAAACTTTAGCAGAAGCAAAAAGAAAAAACTCCGTCATAACATTTTTGAAAATATAAGGAATAGGGGCCAGAAAGACCTGGGGTCTGTTTATCAGAGAAGGACATGAGTCGAACCATACACACGACACTTAATTCGTTCCTAATAACATAGGTAACAACCTAAAAGCATGTGTTCCCACTGATAATATCAATATCACCAATGTTAACACTTAAAATAGTAAATACAATTTGTGAAAAAGTTTTCTTTATCGCCATGTACTTTAAAGCTTTTCGAACACTTATATAAGGTTTATATGATATATTGTTCCAATTTTCGAGCTAAGTGGACGTTTATTTAATTGAAAAAACGTCTTACATTGATCTCCACGTGTTCAATGAGGTAGTCCAGTGTAGAATACCCATGTGCGAGATCAAAAGTGCAAAACTCAAAGAGACAAGACAAATTTGAAACAAACTAAAAGATAAAACGTAAACAAAAGGTTCATAGTCTTGAAATCTATGAACACCTTTACAAAACAGGAGTGGAATCAGGTGCTCCGGAAGGATAAGCATCCCTGTCTTGTGCGCAACAATCTGAATCGAAAGAAAACAGAAGGCCTAGTAAAAAGGGGACAAGTAGATGAACAGGACAATTTTAAGAACATGAACAAGACATATTTTACATATGAAACGGAAAATTAAAAAACAAAAACAAACAAACATACATCGATGAACAATTCGGACACCGCCATATCGGGGTGAACTTAGGTGGTCAGGAGGGATAAGCAGTTCCAGCCCATTTAACGATTCTCGTGACTTTTTATCTCTGATCTGCTAATGCCAGATCAATATTCTAATTAATAGCAGATACTGTTACCAATCAATTCATAATTTCTTTATGATACACTTTCAAAATGGATGAAAGCAGTAAAAAGAAATGAAGATACCAAGAGAGGCAGACAGAAAGTCAAATTAGCATTAGCGCATTTAATCATCAACGAGTGTGAAAACGACATCTATTTGCAAATATCCAGATATTGCCAAAACTCTGTCCACCATTCATGAACAATTTGTTGTCGTGCCAATAGATAAGGACGCAGTTGATTTCATTTATGTCTGCAAAAACATTACATCGATTGCTTGATTAATGATTTAAGCATTGAAAGCACAAATGACAAACCAACTTGCATAGCTACAACACTTTGAAAAAAGAAAATAATTGATAATAAAATGTTAGTTTTGTCTTCCTTTGGAATTTCCTCTAAATTTGAGGACTATGACCACCCTTTTGTTCTTGGATACTAAAATAAACAAAAGTGTCCTTACAAGCAGCGTTTTATAGCTGAATCTGCCAAATGTTCCACTAAGCCGCACTCAAAGCTTTTAACTTCAGTTTTAACACTTTTCAAGACGGGCGCCAGAAATACTGCCACACAAACTATGCAAGAGGTGGCATACATCAGATGTGGATGCTTAAGAACTGAAAAGACCTGATGGAAATTTCAAATCTTTCCTTCTTGCAACAGCATCATCACATTTGACTTTTCTAACCTCATTATAGCAATACCACAAGCCCTTCTTAAACCAGGACTAAAAGATCGAATTCATAGTTGCTTTCTCAAATAGGACGGAAAAAGACAAAACAAATACATCGTTGTCATAGAACTAAAACATTTCTTGTTCGTCGCAACATAAAATTAAAAGTCACAGCAAATATACAGAACAGAATATTACAGAAATGGTAGATTTCCTAATTGACAACTTCTTTGTTCAGTTTAATGGACGAGTTTTCCAGCTGACGATCTGCATTCCAATGGACATTAATTGTGCTCCACGATTTATTTCCCCACTCGTTTTAGACAGACATTCCTCAAGAGCTGTCACAGAAAAAAGAAGGAAAGTAGACTCAAATCTTAAATGTCAGCTTTTGTTATATAGATGATGTCCTCTCACTGAACAATGCTCGATAAGGTGATTATCTGCACCTCATCCACCCACACCCAAAATAAGTTTCAAATTAAAGACACAACAGTCACTTCCAAGTCTGCCTCGTACAACAGAGGAAGGCTTCACACAAAACTATATGATTAACGCGATAACTTCAACTTTTCAATAGTCAAAATACAAAACTACCAATGTTGAATAAATATGGAGAACTTATATATGCTATATGTACATTTCAAGGAGTAACCTCTTATCAGTATCATTAAACCAAAGCATGGGAAGTTCAAGATCCATACATAGTAAAGGAAGCACTCAAATTCAAACAATTCGAAATGGGTAGCCAAATCCGACGACAGGGACATCTACTAAGTGCAATATTCTTCGAGGCTTTTCTGTATTTTCAAGGCTTTAGAATTTAAACGAATGCAGCAAAATTTCACTAAAACATTGTTTGATTTTCATGACAGACAAGTCTGACAACTGGGCTGGTGAATACCCTCGGGGACTCCTGTTCCACCAGGAGAGTTATCGACCCAGTGGTTTCAAAATACAAAATTACAAATGTTGAATAAATACTCATTCCAGCTGACCAGCTCATACGTTTGTTCAAGTTCAGTTTGCCATGTTTTAGTAGTCGTAAGCCCTTTATTTGTTTGAAAGCAATAGCATTATGATGAGTACAGCTCAAACACTAGTCCAGTTATCTCAGTCATGCATTGGTAATCATGTTAAGTTTATGGAATTAAATGTAGTTAACTGTAATTAAATGATCTTACGCTCTTGATTTTAATCCTAATCGTTACATCAAAAACCCTTTCTCTTATTAAGTTCCCGTCCCCTCAGTTCTATATGTTATCACATCAAGTTTGTACACCACGTTTAGGTCAACAATTTTAGTTACTTTATATTTAGTATGATAAGTTTAAATTTAAGTGCTATATTCACTCTGTAATCGCGTTGCAAGCATATTCATAAACGGGGTTAAGGGAAACTAACATCGAAGTTTTTATATTCTATCTGCAAAAATTCAAGTTATCATTAAGTGCCTTTGGGCAAACTTTAGGTGGCAGATTCAATCATCTAGTCTGAAAGAACGATAGTATAGATTCGAAAGCGATAATAGATATCTCATATTTTAGAATCAGCATTTACATTAAGGACTTTTATTAATCGAAAATTTCCTCTAAATTCGCTTTTTAAAAGCAGGTAAATGGTAATATACGATTGATTTTTCTAGCAACCGAATAAATTTATAATGATTACGTGCTGTTTCGTCAGAAAATTATTTCAACGATAAAAGGAATACTAATCAACCATTGTCAAAAGAATTAGAAGATACCAAAGGGGCAAACAGCAATCTAAATCACAAGACAGACACGACCATGGCTAACAAAAAGAAACGAAAAACAAACATAGCAAGCCCAACAATACACTGAAAACTAAAGCTAAAGTAACATGAACCATACGAAAACCAGGGTGAGTTCGGGTGCTAAGGAAGGATAAGCAACTCCTGCTCCACTAGTAGCACCCGTCGTGTTATGCATTGTTTTAGCAAAACCTAGTGATATTTCATTTGTCATGGTACCTTTATGTATTGGCTGATAGGTTTATGACCCTTGTCTAACCTTTAAACATAACCAATTGTATCACCCATAGGTATACATATAAGACATAACCGAGTGTGAAAATTTGAAGTACACTTAAAAGGAATTCGAAGATACCAAAGGGCCCAGACAGAAATCACTAAGTCGGAAGACAGACAAGAACATGGCCAACAAAATGAAACGAAAGACAAACATAGAATACACAACACTACACTGAAAACTAAAACTTAAATGATTTTTTCATCAGAGGATAAAAAAGAAGGTGCCTTTCACTTTACAATAAGTAAATAAAATATTACAAAGACAAATTAGAGAATGAAGGCAAGAGTAACACGCGCATGAACTCCAATAAGTTAAAAAGCTGGGGTAAGCAACCCCTGCTGCACAATTGGCCCAATTCGTCTTACTCAAAGCCGGTGATATTCAAAATCGGTGTTAGTTGCAACCGGTGTAGGAACGGATTTGTTGTCATGACAGTGGGAAGATATATGTTGTCATTTGTTAAATGGAAATTTTGTATAGGTCAATCAAATAATAATGGCGATCGAAAAATGTCCGGAGTGATGATTTGATTGCTCTTTAAGAAATCCTTGGTTAAGTTGCCTTCTTGTCAGCAGCAACCCTCTTTCAATGAAATCCTGATAGGAAGCACATGCCCTAGCGTAGCGTATCAATCGCGAAATGTAAGCTCTGTATGCATGCTGCATGACATGAACGAAATGTTTACATTTAAAAATCAAAGTCATCTCTCTTGTCGAAAAGTTTTGTTCTCAGCCCCCTTTACTGTCAATTTCTAGATGTAAGTCATGGTATGAAGCAGACCTTTCTGTTTCTGTAGTAACCTTGATTTCAAGTTCATCTGTATAGAACATAGTCACTAAATTAAGACTTATTCAGTGAAACTTTTTCAGTTGGTCCCTATTGGTATGTCGACAGTCTGTTGAAACACACGTCCGCCAAAAATTACAAAAATGTTGTCAATCAAGAAATCTACCATTCTGCAAATGTCATCTTAAGAGTACTTTTTATCAGAATAAGATTGGTTAATAACAAAATAAGGTTAGCCTATCCTAGAACCAAATATTGGTACCTGCGTTTGCCATCTTTTTAAATTAACAAAGGTGAACCAAAGCTTTTAATGTTTCTTTGAGTTTTGAATGTGGAATAAGGGTATACAGGGTGGAAAAACCCAACTGAAGCAACTGCAAGATAACAGGGACCTTAATTTTAGGCATTCTAACAGGTCATAAGATTTTTTTTAGAACCCACGTTTGATTCACACCACCTTTAGAATGGCTTGATTCACAGTTACTCTGGAGCCCATTTTCTCTGCTGATAAAATAACTGTCACTAACTTGGAAAGAGGTTTTGTGAAGCATTTGGCAACGTTGTTTGTAAGGACACTTATGTAGCTTTGGAATCCAGTAAAGGGAAAGAAGTCTAATTTATAAAAAAATCTTCAAAAATCATCCTTTACAAAAAGTGAATGATGAAAAAGACCTCACATGTGCACTTCGTATCGTTTCATAAAAAATGTTTAAATATCGGCTAATAGATTGATTGATTTAATTTTGCTTAAAATATAAAATAATAGATGTGGCATGAATGTCCATGTGGCATCCACCCACCAAACGACAGTAGAATTTAAACTTTTACAGGTCCCATTGCGGCCTTCAACAATGAACCAGAGTTCATACCATAACGGAAGCTGTTTTCGGCTAAAACATGAATAATATATGAAATGAATGTTTCATTCAAGTAGTTTAATTTTTCAGAGATTTTATATTTCGTACATTATTAGAAAGAAAGAACTTTGATATAAAATATTAATTAGCTTTTATAAATGAAAATCCCAACGACTTCATTTTGCCAGCCGCAAGAGTCTGCAACGTTATATTGTTAACATTCTTATGATTTTTGTTCTATTAAACGTCCTCAATAAGAATCCTGCGACTTCATTTTAAATTACTTCGTTTTCCATTCCCTGAAGAAACATTGAAGTTAGTTGGTCCCCGGCATGATATTCAGCAGGAGCAGAATATGAAAGGATAAGATTTCCAATTGGTTGTAGCGAAGCTCAAGAGAAAAACAAACGGTCAAACTCAGTTGTCCTCTCGACCGTCTCGGTGGTGTAATGGTCAACGTGCTTGCTTCGAGTGCGGAAGGGCGTGGGTGCGATCCCCGGCTGGGTCAAACCAAAGACATTAAAATTGGTATTTGCTGCTTATCCGCTAAGCACGCAGAATTTAGGGATAAGAGTAAAGACTGGTCGGCATAGGGTTAGAATGATGTGTCTGGGTAAAGTGGCATGTCTTCCTGCGGACTAATGCTTTCATGAGCTACAACGTTAAAAATCAGGCTCAGAAAATGGAAAACATATAATAATAAATGACTAATTACACAACGGCAACCATAAAACTATATCCTGGTTTGGGACAGGCACATTAAGTATGTGGCGGGTTAAGACCTGTTTGTGATCGCTCAACACAGTGGTGTATCAAACCAGCAATGGAAACACAATATAAAAATCGTTTGAAATGGATTTAACACTTGAGATTGATACTGAAAACCAACAACAAATACAATTAAAACAAAACTATGAACCGAAAGAGATCTGCTAGTTCAAAACCCAACAGCAACCGATCAGATAAACGCAAAGATATTCCCAGAACGTTTACTGTGTGACGAAATACATAATAATAATTTGCTACGGCATAAAAAAATCATGTTTAATATTTTCCTCATCTACATGGTTTCTGACATATATTTGGTGATATTATAGTATTTTTATTTGGGTTAGGAAAAAGCTTTTGATCCTTCATTTTTACAGAATTTTTAATTCGGCATTTTTGATACACTTTTACAATATTCATTTCTGCCTTCTATGCAATCAGCTATTGGAAGGATTTCACAATTAAAAATGTTCGTTGCTGATAATCAGACATTTTTAAACTCATCTTTAAAACATTAATATTTTATGCCCAAAGACCCTCATTTTTCTTTGCAAAATTTCATTCCATTAAAATGCGATTCTTGAAGTTTTTATGAAATCCTTGCTATTTCTTCATGTGTATTAATTGATAGAATCTACTATGACAAAACCAATGATAATCAAAAGAACACATTTCCCGCCAATTTTTAAATGCTCATACATCAAAACAAGCACACTGGCCCAACATGTTTTTGTTATTTCCTTATTTTGTTCAAATGCAAAGTCTTGAAGGGTATTTTGATGTTAAGGGGAATTCCATTTTGCAGATGATCCTTCCAAATTCCCGTTCATTATATCAAGACGGAACATTCTTACATCGCTTTTTAATTTAAATGAACACAATTTGTTTAGAATATAAAATAATCTGCAAAAAGCTTCTTAATACACTTTATATCAATGTGTTGAAGTGGTTTCACCCCGCCACATTCTAATGTGCCTGTCCCAACCCAGGAACCTATAGTCTAGTGGTTTTCGTTCTTTAACTAGTCATTTATTGTTATATCTTCACCATTTTTGCATTAGATTACGTCGATTGTCGTGTTTTATGTATAGTTTCACATTTTGTATTTCGGGGCCTTTTACAGCTTCCGTTATGGTATGGACTATGGTTCATTATTGAAGGCCGTAATGGGACCTTAAATTCTACTGTCATTTGGTATGTGGCTGTCTCATGGACATTCATGCCACATCTCCTATTTTGATACCATTAGGTAATATAATTTTCAAAATGAGGAGGGGGTGACCCCGAAGATGACCATTAAATTTGTATTTTCACGCTGACTAAGCATATATATGGTTAGTGTGGGACCTGTACAGTTTTTGTGATAAATTAAGTTTCAAAATAAGGACGGGGCCGACCCCCATGGTGACCATTGAATTTGTTTTTATGACAACAAAGAATATATATTTTTAGAGGTAGGGATCCCAACAGTTTAAGTGATTAATTAAAATTTACAAAATAAGGGGATCGATGTGGCAGACTCCTAAGGTTGACCATTTAACTAGTTTTTTATGACGCCTTAAATATATATGGTTTATGGGGTGGGGATCTGAACCGTTTTCGAGTTGATGTGACTATCAGAAAATAAGGGGGTGGGCCGTCCCCTGGGATGACCACCGGAATTGTCTTTTTATGTTGATTTAGAATATTTATGGTTTAGGGGTGGGGATCACAACTGTTGTGAGATTAAATTAAAATTTTCTAAATGAGCGGGGGTGGGCCAAACCCCCGGGGGTGACCATAAAACTCTAGTTTTAAAAACAGATAAGAATATAAATGGTTTAGGATCTCAACAGTTATTGACATATCTTGAAATTTAACTTATCTGGGTGTGCATCCAACCCAGGGGCAGGAATCGGTGATGCCGCGAATTTCGGCACAGACAACTTTCCAAGTGTTGCCGATGCAATTAATTTCAACTTTCTATCTACAACGATGTAGGAGGAGTACTTGGACAATCGTTTTGGCCATTTTTTGATCCCCTAAGGGCAATGCTCCAAATAGTGCGACTGAAATTCCGATTCCCTCTGTAAACTTGGCAAAGGTATTGTAAGTTGTGATATAAGTTGTATTTTAAGTTGTGATATAAGTTTCAAAATCCTAACTTCTATAGCTTAGGAGATGTCATCATTTCTTGGATATCAAGATATTCTGTTTTCGCTCATAATCTCCCCCCAAGGGTCTATTCCTTGTGGTCCATATACTCTTCTTTGATGCCAAGTTTCAAGTTTATATCATTAATGGTCTCCGAGATTTGCTTTGACACTACGTACGTAAGGACGAACTGTATTACATGATTCCCCGCTTTCGCTAAGTTAGGATAGGCTTTATTCTGTATTTGATATTTTGCTTTCATTGATAAAACATCCAGTTCATTTTAAGCCTGTCAAAAATTCGATATCGAATTTTCCAGCATTTTTAAATACATATATACAAATAGAAAATATACGACGAGTACTCAGTAATAGAATAAATTGAATCATTTTATATTATTTACATTGAATTTTATGCTGAATATATATACATGCAATAAATTGCTGACAACACAATTATATAACTATCCAAGTAAATCATCAATGAAACCCCTTTTACAATCAACAACACTACCAAATAATTTCCATATACATACTAATATAATTAAAGATAAGAATTTTAAGACAAATTGTAACCATCTGTTTATTGAACAATTTGCAATCCCCCCCCCCCCCTAATTTTGCAAAAATGTTGAATTCTATTTTTATGGTGAGAAAAATTCTTTTAGCTGCTGGAACAAAATCGAGCATAGAAAATTTATGAGACTTTGGGATTATATTCAATTCTTCAATATCTTTAATTACCATTCTCAGAAATTTTTCTCCGGGCATATAAAGGGTTTTAGTATTGTTTAACCTTTCATGACCTTTTTCCATATTTGGTAGTAATCCTGACTGTTTCAGTAAAGTGCATGTATAGGGAAACAAAGTGATAAAAACTGACACTGATGAAACTAACAGTAACGTTTTACAAAAGCAAATATTCTGAACTGCAAATGTTCATTCTACGGGGCGCCGAATGGGACTTTTGTGTTTTTGTACTCCAAATTCAATTTTGTACGGACAAAAGTGAGTTTTGTTCAACAGAAATGAGTTTTTCAGTTGAACAAAATTTGTAGCATACTACAAAGGAGTAATGCGTTAAGCCCCATATTTGGCCCAAATTTTAGATTTTGTGACACAATAATAAGTTGTTGTGAAAATGCTGTTAATCGTCTTTTAATAATTCATTACTTTTTCTTGTATACTTTTCGTCATTTGGACAAAATGAAGGGGTATATTTAACTATATTGACAAGAATATAACATTTTCTGTAAAAATACTCAATTTTTGGAGGTGTTTTGTTCAAAATAGATATGATGGCACAAAAATCACAAAGATATTTTAACCAAACATTTGTACTTGATAGATCTTTAATTGTGCAAAGTTTGGTTGTGATGTTTTTGT
>JAULBM010285813.1:0-16225 GCA_032357055.1 Geukensia granosissima | reverse complement strand
GAACATCCTTAATGTCACAAAGAAACTGACATTAGAGCAATGAACATCCTTAATGTCACAAAGAAACTGACATTAGAGCAATGAACATCCTTAATGTCACAAAGAAACTGACATTAGAGCAATGAACATCCTTAATGTCACAAAGAAACTGACATTAGAAGGGATTATGACAAATAGTAGCATTGTTACTGTGAAATTTGATAATGCAAAAGTAAGTTATTTTTATTCGTGTAACAAATGTCCTAAAATAAAATGTTTAAATTAAAAGATAAATGGTGGTCAAAGGGAGGCCAGCTATATACTTCTGTTTTGGGCATAAAATGTACATTCTTTTCCTTATGTCTGTCATAATTTTGGTTTTGATTTAAGCATTGGTTACATTTTACCTAAATTTCACTAAGACTTTATATGACTATTGAAATTGTTTTGTGCAAATAATATTACCCATGTTAAAATCCCTAACAAACTTGTGAATGCCACAAATAATTTCTTAAATTCTACTTCTCTTAAACAAACATATGTCTAAATTGAACAAAAAGTCATAAAACTTAGAACATTTGGTTTAGACCGGTTTTAATTGGAAATCAGCAGTGTTTATTTATTTAAAGAAATCATGATTACATTTAACATCTCATTGTGTTGTTTTTATTCAGTTGAAAAGTACTCTGCATTTGTATTTGACTTTGAGGTTATGTTGAGTTGTATTATTTTATAAAATGTTTATTATTAGTGGAACTCTTCAATTATTCAGCAATGACTAGCTAATTTTGAATTAATTCCAACAAATGACTTCATGTTGAAGTATGCTTTCATTTATTAAAGAGTGATCTTAAGAAAACCTGTCTTGATATAATAATAATATCAATAACAGATTTTTTAAAAATTGATAATTATCTTTATAAAAACCTTCTCATAAATAACTTTTATTTCATTGTTATGTGATAGATATAAAAAAGTGCAATATATATGTAATTGAAATGTGTACTATTCAAATTTGTATGTTTTTATGTCTGCAAGTTCACTCTGTCTTAAGAAAGAAATTGTTTAAACTACTTGGTTTGAACAGGATGTAAATGATTTTTTTCAAACAATACATTATATATTTAAAAATTTTGCAACATGATTGTCATTCAAGTCTGGGGATATTTACATTCATAATGTAATGAATTCTTGGAAAAAAAATTTACAATTACTCATTATAACTCTTCATATAGAATATTTCATTAAAATTTCTGTTCTACTAAATATTTTTACAAAGGATTAATAGTGTTGATATAATATGCTAATGCATATTTAATGCTTACCAATGTAATATGGCTGTAAGGTGGTCTTTGAAAAGTTCTGTGAATGGGCGGTGTTTTCTCACTTTGATTGACAATGAAGAAAACATTCACAGTAATAAAGTGTATCAATAAAATATGCCAAATTATGTCCCAAGGTTTGATGACATAATGCATGACCCAGAGGGTCAATATAGTGAACCCTCATTTAAACCAAAATTTTTTTACAACAGAATATTCACTTTAATGCAAATTATGCACAAAAACGCAGAAATAAATTGTTTGAATCAAGTTTGAATGAAGGGCAAACTTGGCCATTGTAATTTAGGGTTGACTTTACAATATTAAATATGCAGTCACAAATTCGTTGATTTGCAAGAAAATGAATTGGTATAGGTTTGATTGCAAATTCCTTAAATCTTAGAGTAGTTCATTTATTATACAAAGTGTTTCATTTACATTATGATTTCTTAAGATATATTTTGTTGGAAAGTTTAAGTATTCAGATAGTGGTAATTTCCTAGAAAAATAAATTAGATGTATTTTTTTAACTTTTGGATATTGATATCAGATGATTTGGGATGTTTTTAAGTTATTAAAGGAACTTAATTATTACTAAGTTGTGTTAGTGATGTGGGAAACAGTAAATTGTTAGTAACTGGGATATGGTTAGTGTCACAGATCATATATATTGGTTTAATTACATTCCATTTATTATGCAGTTGTATAAAATATACTCCTTTAATTGTTTTATTTACATGAAAAATTTTATAGTTATATTAAGAATGATATTTTGGGGAATATTAATGCACTTTTATGACTACCTTTTTTATTAATGGTAAGGGAAATTATGATTGTTGAAATAATATGATGAATATGAATGTGCTATATGTACATTTAAGGAGTTACACTTTAGTGACTAGTTTAATTCTGTTTTAGGGAACTTAATCATTGAGTAAATTATTTTAGTGATTGGGAGAAAAGTTGTGAATGATGTGAGAGATTGTTAACTTTACATATCAACTGGTTTGTTTATATTCCATATTATGCAGTTGTATAAAATGGACACTTGTTTTTGTTGCTTATATGTGAAAAATATGATTAACAAATAAAAAATATATTTTTGAGAGTGTTTGGTTACCTTTTTAGTGGAAATGTTTATAAAGAAATGTGCCATTAAATACCTGGATGTTCTTGACATCTTTCTATACGCATGTAAAAAAAACTATTTCATTTCATAAAATATAAACTAAATCTATGGAAGAAACAAGGCGAGCAAAAGATAAACAAGACATTGTGCTTGGATACTCTTCCTTATATAAGGAAAGAAATTACAAGTGGAGACTCTGTCTTTGACCACCAGTAGAACTTTTTGTATGTTGTATAAGATTGATTGACTGAATGGTGCTTAATGTCCAGCATCAAATATTTCATGCATATTAGGAACAAGAGAATATTCATAATGAGTGATGGTGAATAAATAATGATAAACCTTGCTTTGTGCTAGACTGACACACTGATCTGGAATTTTAACTACTTACTCACGAAAGCAAGTCCACAGGAAGACATGCCATGTTAGCTAGACACATTATTCTGACTCTGGGCCTACCAGTCTTTGCTCTTACTCCTTAATGGTGCATGCTTAGTGGAGAAGCAGCAAAGATTAATTTTAATATCTTTGGTTTGACCTAGCTTGGTATTAACCCATGACCTTGCAAATTGAAGGCGAGAATGCTAACCATTACACCACCGAGGCAGTCTTGATGTATTCATTAGAACATTGATTGATATAACTTTTTTTACAGAAAGAAAAGACTTTGGAATGATTTATTATGGAAAAGTTATGATGAAGGGGTTTTATCAGTCACTGAAAACTGGAAATCATTGTTACACATAGTTGTTCAAAAAGTTTATTAAGATTTAAGAAAAAAACTATAACTGATTTGTGAAAGAAGACCATGTATACGGTGTCTAATTTTTTTTTACCATACTGCTTGAAAGAAGATCTAAGGTAAAAATTAAAATGCTTTTGATATATATGTATAGAAAAATAAGTATGTTCTGCAGAATTCCATATTTCCGCAAATGACAAGGAGAATTATGGCCTGTTTTTAGGCCCCAAAAATAAAGGTATTTTCATCTTTCTGAAATATGGTCAAAAGCAATATTATATTGGAAAATTAAGGCAATTAACATTTTTAGGTAAAGACATGCACTATGATGTGAATTCAACAAAAATACATTAAAATGATAGATTTTCGGTTGTATTTTACGGTATTTCCCATCACATTAAAAAAACAACAAAATTTAATATCATTTTGTAGGATGCCTCATTTCATCTTTTCACAAATTATGAAGTTTGTTTTTTGCATGTGCACATGTCTTCCCACGTTAGTTAAAAACAATAGGAAATGTGATATGATTGTCCATAAGACATCCATCCAACAAATGACAGGCGAATTTTAACTTCAACAGACTCTATTAAAAGGATGTGGCTTGTGCATTTCTTTTTTATTCTACATTGTTAACAAACCTGTCTTCACAAGCAGTTTGGGCTTGCCATAAGAGAAGAATCATGTCTGATATGATCGACTTTCCTCAGCATGATGCAACCAATGTGAAAGAAAAAAAACATATTTATATGCATTGGCACAGGAGGGTATGTATTATATATATACAGAATAAAGAGATAATTTTACAAATTCCAAAGAATTACTTTAATTTCATTTTGATTTGATGTGTCTGATCTGTAATATTGTTAATTTAAGATGCTCAGCATAACCATCAAAAAATTTTTTTTTACCAAAAAACACTTTGGTAAAATTGTTGGTTTTTTGGAATATCTTGTTCTATGAATTATTTTACAGTTAGACCAAGCAAATACAAACGGTCATCCTATCAATATCTTTCATGGTTACAATTTATTTTAAAATCATACATTCGAAGGTGAAATATATGTCAATGTTCATGACTGTGAATTATCTCATTTTCAACTTCAGATGGACGGGTTGTTTTTCTGGAAATCGGTTCTTACTGTCGGCGCAGTTCACTTCAGAAATCGGCTTTTTTCAATTTAATTAAATTTCAAAACGTTCTAGATTGAACAATGCTAAATAAAAATATCAGACTTACTTAGTCGTTGATAAATTTTCAAAAGTTGTGCAAATTTATAAAATGGTTTCTTCAAATCTGGGTAAGTTGCGTTTTCTATGGGATTTTGCATGGAGAAGGGAGATAACTCACTTTTGCGGGTTTTCTCAAATGAGCTACTAATAGCCCCTTTCAGATCACAAGTTCAAATTTTTTGTTGTTTTATGATCAGATAAATATAATTCACGGTTCAACACCATATATATGTTAATAAAATCATTCTTTAGGAAATTTGGTTTTTAATGCACCAAAAATTTACTATAGAAATTTCCCCATTCAAACCACCTTTTCGCAAATAGTAAAAAAATTCTTAGCGAAGAAGATAATAATTTTGCACTAAAAATGACGACATACCTAGATAAATTTTCAGTAAAAAGTATGCCATCTACATCCCATTTTAAAATCTTCAAAATTGTTAAAATGCGATTTCCAAAGTGAGTTGCGCTGACAGTAAATGTTCAAATTTGCATGTAAATTTTACAGAATATTCAGTTGAACATTATACATATACGCCTAACAATGATCTACTAGGTATTAAAGAAATGAAATCGGATAAAAAAATTTATTCAAAAGTTTGCATAAGCAAGGCCGCCCAGTAGAGATGGTGATCGGTTAATATGAATAAAACGTAATTTTCGAAGAACATATTGAATTATTACATTGAGATACTATTATGAATCGTGTACTATTTTACAAATTGGTACTTAAGGTATCAACACTTGATTACAATAACACGTCGTCAAAGATCTCAATTCATGAGAAATTATTTTAGACAGTTAGTTAAGGCTCATATGTTTTTTGTCTATCCATTGTCATTATATTTTTAAAGTCAAAGCAATTGTTCAATAGTTAGAAATAATTGACTGTTATTATAATCCGGATACCTTCTTGTTTTCTGTAAAATCTCCAATCAAACTCAAGGAAAAGCCATAAAAAAAGGAAGTCTATGCATTTTCAGTGTTTAAGACAACCACATATTTTTACAAGAGATTTTCTAAAAGATGATGACATTGCTAGAAAATTAAAGTTGTAGACAAGTGATGAAGCTTTTCCAGGATGTCGGCTAAGAACTTCATGGATACAATCAAATGACCCGTAACAGCCTTGTTAGAAAAGCCCAAAATTGAAAGGATCATATGTGGGGTTTTGAGTACAATTTGTAATATGATAATTGCTATAAAAACTCTCGTGAATTGCCTCGTTTGTTGAAGTTTCATTAGGTGATATCTGTTATCAGAAGAAAGTTTCTTGGATATTTCGACAGATTTTCTATAGGCCACTAATGCGAACACGCAAAATATACTAGTAACAGGCAGTGAAATGAAGGTAGGTACAAGCTCTGCTAAATAATCGTATATAACCTTAATATTTGGGTTTTCGTTTCCAAATGCAGTCTTTGAAGAAATGAAAAAAGGTATGAACTCATTGTTTTCTTTCCTTTTGAAGGGTTTGAATTGATAAATAAATAAATTAAAAGGATACATGGTCAAACATACCACAGTCAAAGCAAAAACTACCTTTTTGTGGTGATTTACCGTAAAAAATCTCTTCAAGTAAAACGGTTTAGCTATTGCGATGTAAGTATTTATAGCCAATATGGCATACTGCATTTGAATTAACACCTCCGTTGCTTTTATGAGTAGGTAAAAATTAATCGAGTTTACCTATCTAATGATGTCAATTGATATCTTATTAAGGTCAGAATAAGGAAAACTTGATGTTAGGTCGAAAGGATAAAATTGGTTGATGTTGTCAACAGGAGGCATGTCATAGATGTTGATGATTTCTCGCCTTCATTTATAAAAATTCGTAACCTCATAATATTAAGTATAAACCCAACCGTATATACAACTGGTCTGATATAGAATAATACATTATCAAATTCAATAACATAAGCTGGGCGTCCAGAACGTCTACTCTTCAAGTTTGACCCGCTGGCTGAGACATTTGTATCGACACTAATGTTGTTACATCTCCTTTTACGTCGCCTGGTTACAATTTGACAAATCTCACTATCCGTTGACTGTTTATTATTATTATCTTCAGTAACTTCGTGTAAATTTGGGTTTAATTTATCTGTTCCCATCCGAGCCACAAAAGAAATAGTAGTGTAGTTGTCTGCTGGTTTGGTTTGTTTATTTTTATTGCGTTTCAATTTTCCTTTCCTTTTACTGCTAGACATCGACTCGGTACTAAAATCGTTTCTTTCCATTTGTAGTGTTGCCGGTGTTTGTTCATGGGTAGGCATTTCATAGGATTTGCTTTCTCTAGACGTTGGAATGGTGATTTTGTTAACTCCAATTTGTGTTGTGTGTTGAGTAAACCGCTTTACAGATAAAGTGTAAGACTGTTGAAAATAAGTGTAATCTTCTGAGTCTATGACACTGCTGTTGTCTATCCCAAGGCCAGTTACGCCAACCACACAGACAACAAGCCATGGCACAAAAAGGTTAGTCATCATGTTTTACGGCGGTCAAAACCCTAACAAAAAGACAAACATAATATTAAAAAACTTGATATATACTTACAGAAAAAAAGAAACTGCGAACATTTAATTGTAAATATTTAATGAAACAACTAAGCTAGATTAAAAATTTTTGAAAAGTTCGATTATTTTTTTTTCATTTCAAATGTCAAAAGAAAAACAAATAACAATTCCTTGATATTCGTTGACCTTACAAGGAAGATTGAATGGGCGGACAAAAAGGTAAATTTACAAAACGACCTTTTGAATTTGACACAATTTTTTTGAAATCCTAAGTACCCGTATAAAATCCTAATTTGAAAATTTGAAAGGAACTCGAATATTTAAACGCTTAATTAATTTTGGCACAATCGTGTGATGATTTAATATTCTGATCCCTTTTATCATGTTGTTAAAAAAGAACAAAAAAGGCCTAAGATTATCTAAATGGTTGCAATGTTTAGATCGGATTTCATAGATATTTTTGTTATTTTGATGAAATGATGAGGGCAAATATTTTTTTTAACCGAATGTCAAAGGTTGTGATTGGAACTTCTTCCAACCAAATACATGTTGACCCATGCACTCTCTCAGTTTAGCTTAAAATGGTATATCACTCCAAAGGGTATCCAAATGTTCATGTAAACCAGATAACTAAGAAACAATTTATATATTGTAAATTCTAGACTAGGTTCTGACAAAGGTATTAGTGAAAAAAAAACTTGTAATGACTCTAGTGTCGTTGGTTATCTAATTTTTTCCTCATCGCTTTTTACAATTGTTGAAAACTTCAGTATTGATGATTTTAATCCGTTATTTCTGATTGCCACAATCCAATCAAATTCTCTCTTTCGTCGTCTTAAACCAATCACCCACCGGTTAATAATAGAGCGGAAGGCCGTCGTTGTTTCAGACGATGGGACAATAACAAAAAAAAACTGAATACACAAACCTCGTTCATAATGACCCGAACGATATTCTCACAAATGTTAAGGATAAGTTAGAAGAAATAACGTCATTTAAGTGATATTAGCGAGACAACTCAATCCGATATAAATGAAATTATGACCGAGATCGGCGAAAATTTCACTAATTTGGCAAATGACACGTTTGGTAAAATAAGACCAGGTAAGAAATATTTCAAACACGAAGACTCTAAACCATGGTTTAACTGAAAATGTTCTATCAGTAGAAAAAAAAAAAAACGTAAAGCGCGGAAAACGTACAGTTTCTTGAAAAAACGCAGAAAACCGACGTAAGATGCCCGCAGCTAGTAATGAGCACAAGGCTACCCTTAACAAAGCTTTTACGGACTACCAACAAAAAGCCACTACGGAATTGCATGATATATCGCGAAAAGATCCAAAGGCGTTATGGAAGAACTTGAATAATCTAAACAAAAACCAAAACATGAACCAAATGAAGACATTATACGATCATTTCAAAAAATTAAACGAAAACGAAAGCGTAGAAGACGATGATGATCAACATTTTAACCTTAATTCTGATGAATTTGATTTATATCTTAACTGTCCAATAACCGAAGCTGAAATTAAAAAGGTTGTCTAATCTTAAGAATGGTAAGGAATTTGGAACAGATGAAATCTTAAACGAGTACATTAAAAATACGATTGATAACCTGATGCCAGTTTATATTAAATTATTCAATTTAATTATAGGTAGTGGTAGTATTCTAGAAAGCTGGTATAATGGTGACAATATATAAGAATAAAGCTTCGAAGTCAGACCCCGAAATGTCCAGAGGAATTACGCAAAATTCCTGTTTTAGTAAAACATTTTCTGCTATTATAAATAATATATTGAATATGCTGAACATGTCGCACTTATTACAAAATCACAAGCCGGCTTTCGTAAAGGATTTTCATGTTATATTCTATGCTCACTTTTTATTTTTGCATGGGAAGAAACTCTATTGTACTTTTATTGATTTTAAAAGCGCTTTTTAATACAGTTAGGAGATCTGGTCTATGACAAAACATGCAGAAATTAAATATTAAAGGGAAAATCTTTACAGTTATCTACAATATGTACCAAAACATTAAAACATGTGTAAAAAGGGGATATTATCTATGTGAATTTTTATTTCTGAAATTTGAGTTAAACAAGGAGAAAATCTATCCCCTTTTCTATTTTCTTTATTCCTCAATGATTTAGAAGGTTTTTTCATTGAAAATAAATAAAGAGTGTCTGAACAATATTTTAAATGTTTGTCAAGAATCTCTACAAATGTATTTAAAATTATTTCTTATTGTGTATGCTGACGATACAGCTTTATTATCAGAAACTGTTGATGGAATGCAAGAAACTCTCAAATGTTTTGAAAGGTATTTTGAGAAATGGCGTCTGAAAGTAAATTCTAGTAGGACAAAAGTTGTTGTATTCAGTAAGAGAAAAGTGAGACAATCATGAACATTTCAACTTTTTGGAAGTGATCTTGAAGTAGTTGATTCATACTGCTATCTGGGTATTATGTTAAATTATAATGGTAGTTTTAAAATTGCAAAGAAAAAATTATTTAAACAAGCACAAAAGTCGTATGGTCAATACAAGAAAGTTTAGAACTTGTGTATTCCTATCGATTTGCAACTGAAATTATTTGGTTCGTTAGTAAGCTCGATATTAACTTACGCATCAGAAGTATGGGGTTTTGATAATAATGAAGAATTAGAGAGATTACATCTCAAGTTTTTTAAAAACATATTGAAAGTGCGCAACAGTACACAAAATTACATGATGTATGGGGAGTTAGGACGTTATCCCCTTGACCTTATTATCAAACATAAAATGGTTATGTTTTGGAATAATCTTCTAAAAGACAAAAACAAATTATCTTCTATAATGTATCAAGTCCGTCAAAATTTATATGGATTTCATATATAAAATCAATATTTGATGGCTGTGGTTTAAGCTTCATTTAGGATGATCAAATTCCAATCGAGAAACAAACTCTGAAAACTGTCATTTCTACGCAACTAAACGATGAATTTATTCAACACTGGTTTTCTAAAATGAATAATTCTCCAAAAGGTGCCTCTTACTCACGATATAAGACAATTTTTGGTTTGGAAAATTATTTGATCAGATTAAATAAAGTGATAGAGTATATATAGCGAAACTAAGATGTTCAAATCTAAAATTACCAGTTGAAACCGGGAGATGGTCGGGGGTCCCAATACATAAAAAAATATGTCATCTTTGTGAAAATGGAATCGGAAATGAATTTCATTATCTCTTTATATGCCCCAATCAAGGAGTTAAGGCTCTTAGAGACAAACATATCCCCCAATATTATACTTCTAATCCAAATGAATATAAATTAATAAATCTTTTGAGTTTTTGCAACACTAAACTTTATAAAAATATTGCAAATTTTGTTCGGTTGCTACCAAGGTTTATTTGATTGTTTGTACTGCTGGTGTGAATCTATGAATATTATGCTTAAACGATGCAAATGATTGTTTGTATATTTGTCCTCTCGTACACCTGAGTGTCTGAGGTTTATTAATAAAAAAAAGTCTTGTCTTGTCTTTACACATTGAGATTGACCCCAAACTAACAAATCATAATTGAAGCAAACTGACCGTCACGTGATTAAATTACAGGTAAGACTCGACTGCCCAGGTGTTATAAACAGAAAATTATG
Organism: Geukensia granosissima; assembly: GCA_032357055.1. NCBI lineage: Eukaryota > Metazoa > Mollusca > Bivalvia > Mytilida > Mytilidae > Geukensia > Geukensia granosissima. The sequence continues at coordinate 5,667 of JAULBM010285813.1, read as the reverse complement.
TCAACTTTGGAATTTTTTACAAAAACACTGCAGCAAAGAACTGATCCCACATTTCGCACATATATAAAAATCTATTAAAAAATAAAAGGAATCTTTTCTTAAAAATCGATGATCCTGATCTGGAAATCCAAAACTAAAGAAACCCAGCCACCATAAGAACCTTGTGAAGGAATTTTAGAAGATAATATCAATATATTCGTTAATTTGCAATTGTCTACATAGCTTTTAAAAACGATCACGCTAAATTCTACATAAAAACCTTTATTTAAAAGATTTTAAATAACTTTTTGAAACTTGCAACTAATGTAAACAATTTCGGTTTTCGCATTGTATAATAGAGAGTTCCAAATCTATTGTTCGGTTTTAAGTAGCTATCGGCCTGCTTACATAACAGCAATCCCCAGTTGTTTATAAAGTTGATAAAACTCTTTTGTAGTTGGATTTGCATGTCGTAAATTCACGTTACAAGTGCCAGTAATGAAAGTTCCTTTAAATGTTTAAAACAGAAATAATTTGGATTTATTGTTATCAAATAATTATTTGTAAAAACTTTCTGACTTCTGATAGTTTATGTTAATGCCTTGCCGTGGACCATAATGTGTGAGTGTTTGGAGAGTGCCACCTCCTTGCACGTAAAAGACCCCTTTTTTAGCTTTCGAAAAAGAGTAGCAAGGCTGAATTTTATGTCCCTTCCCATCACTCCCCGTCAAAAACCGTTGCCCTGTTGTGTCCCATCCCACCCCTTTTTCGATACTGATAATTGTTGAACTTGTTCTCGTCCTGAATATGCATGAAATATTTGCCACTGGACGTTACGCAACCAACACTCAATCAATCTAAATAACATATAATTTCCAAAATAAAATGATGGAGCCGAACCCGGGGTACACACCAGGATACTCGTTTTTAAATAACCCTCTAAGTCGGACCTTATAAGTTTAAGGAGTGTGGATCTAAAGAGTTATTCACATAGCTAAGATTTTCAATATTAGGGTGTGGCTCGACACGAGCGGTTGGAATAAAAACTCTTTTAAATCTACCAGTGCATGTAATTTCAAATTTCCGTCATCTACGATGTAGGAAGAGTTATTGTACGAACCTTTTCTGTTCATTTATGACCCCAAAGGGCATTGCATCCAGGGGAGTGACTAAAATTTGTACATCCCCTTTTCACTTGGCAAAGGCAATGCAAGTTATGATACATGAATAAGGTTTAAAATCCTAGCTTCAAATAGTTAAGTGATTTCATCATTTCATGATTATCGCAAAATTCGCTCATTATTTGATGTTAAGGAATGAATTTCAATTTTTGAAGGTCTATCCCTTAGTGATTCATATAATCTTTCATGTTGACAACTTGTAGGTTTTAAACATCAACGGTCACAGACATTTTCTTTGCCGCTACAGACTTACATACGGATGTACTGCATTACATTATACCAAGACAAATACATATCCAAGATAAAAACAAATAATTATATATATATATATATAATCACAACATTGTTTAAGTATGTGACAGTTATTACGCATACAAATTTAGATAAATATTCAAATTGTTTAATTCACAACACCATGAAAAAGATAACGAAAATTAGTCTAGTCAAAATAGAATTTAACCTTAAATAATTGCAACCGAAGAAATTTTTGTCTATATCTGCAGTATTTTAAGCAAATAAGACATAGAAAAAATTCCACAGTATCCTACTTGAGGAAAACCTTGAAATCAGTATATCAGTTTTCCCAGGTATTTTCAATAGAACAGGGGAGACAACTCTTACAAAAGCATGCCGTTTTGTCATGTTTGGGGTAGTTTTCTCTTATTGTGTGTAATATATGATACTTTAATGAAGTCAAAATTTCTTTATGTCACACTCTGATTATTTCAAAATATTGCAAGTATTTGTATATTATTGTTAAGTTTCTTATTTGAGAAAATTCTTATTTTTTTAGAATATTATACTTTCAAGAAATTAATCATATTTATATCTGCAAATAATTTAGCAGCATAAACTACTTGGTTTATAAAAGTTTTTAACCCCAAAAAAAAATCCAGACAATCTTAATTATTTTCATTAAAATGAAATTTATTTAAAGTGATATTTGGGCAAAATAGATAATTGGTATCTTTAATAACTACTAAATCCAGTATTACCTTGAAAATAGATATCAGAACTTTACTATTATTAGATTTTTCTAATAAACAAAAAAAACAACAATTTTACCTACAGTTTTTTCAACAGAAAAATGTAATTAAGATTTTATTATAAATTTCAATGAATTTTCATCAGTTTTTATGGAGTTATTTCCCCTTTTAATGCAAAGAAATTTTTTGGGCTCTAACTCATTTTACCTGCATCATTTCATTGTGGATTTTTTCTGGTGAATTTTTATTCTATTTTGTAAACAAAAATGTGTTTATTTCTTCTGTTGTAATTAGTTTTAGGTAAAGGTCAAATTTTTGCTTGATTGACTGGACTTTATTTCCTATTTAATGTCGTATCTGATGTGTCACGTGAAGGGCATAATTTCCCTACTAAGTTTTTTTATTACAGATAAATAGCTTAAAGAAATCATATCAGAAGATACTTTACAATGATTTATTACATAATTGATTGTATTGACATATTCGGAACAAACAAGAAAACAATTGAGACAAAGTGACCATTTTTTTATTTTCTAGGATCTACAGAATTATTTATAATGACCAAATCAATATTTCTATAAAAGCTTAAAGCTAATAGCAGGATTTACTCATGATATATATGAGATCACAATCAAATTGGCCGATGATATATAAAACAATTTCTTGGATTTTTTCTTGAAATGTTTAACAGCAATCATCTTAATTGGTTGATTGGTTGTTGTTTACCATCCAGTGGCAACTTTCATGCATAATCAGAACGAGAACAATTTATTAAACAATAAATCATAAAAGGGACTAGCTGGGAGGGGGTGGTAAGACCGGGGTATTTAATAGCCAAAGGATGCCAAATTGGGACTGCTTGGGTAGGGCCGGGAAATTCAGAAATAAATTTCATTAAGAATTGATGATTATGCTGTATTTGAAAATATCCACTCATTTAAGATGCCTATTTCACTCGCATTATAATGAGCCAAAGTTTCTATGTAAATAATTGTAGATGACGGTTGTTGAAATACTTTTTTTAAGAACATTTTTGCATTTCTGCATTATGATTCATCAACTGTAGTACAGAAAATTTGAATAAAGTACCCTACAACGTTTCCGTGGTGCTGTACATTTCCTAGCTTTTTGTAGTTTCGTTTGTAGCACATATATATAAAGCTTTTTCTCTGACTTTGTGTTTGTAGCGTTCAGTTCACAATCACTCGACAAGTATTGTTTTGGGGTTCCCGTAAATATACACCTTGACAAATTTAAGCAACCCCGTGTTTTTCTTTTTAAGTGATCCAGATTCTAATCCCCCCCCCCCCGAGGGCGGCCGGGGTATAGAAATAGGTCGTTCGGATTCTCCGCCTGCAGGTAGAACCCCTGCTAAAGGGGCGTCCGTTAGTTCGAGCGGGATGTATAAATACTCGAACTCCCCTTCTCGAAGGTTGTGCCGGGGAAAGAATAGGCACCAGGTATCTCCGTCCTGGAGGCACCAGTCCTCTAAAAGGGGCGTCCCTGATTGTGGGGGATTTATAAATTCACAATCCGTCAAGAGGGAGACGTTAATGACGCCCCGTGTTTAGGAAGTGTCACGTCTTAAGCACGTTAAAGACCCCTTGTAACAGCTCATTTTAGGTGGTCAGTAGACGGCCAGTTACAAGGCTAAATTTTCCGCCCCTATCCAACCCGCAATTTTTCCAGTGGCAGTCTAAATGTCCCTCGCTTACCGGTCCCTTGCCCACAATCTACATATTGATTGGTTGTTTAACTTGTTTTCGTCCTGAGTATGCATGAAATATTTGCCACTGGACTTTAAACTGCGATCAATCAAACAATCAATCGACGCTATTGTGACTGAATATAAATTATCATTAAATGTAAATGTGTTTATCAAATGAAATTATGCATTATTCGGCAAAAAAACAAGGTAATCACATTTTTTAATTTACATATCATCACATCAAAATATGGAAAGTTTTCATACTTATAATTATCTTCAATTAGTTTGTTAGTGAAAGCTTAAAAACGTTATTGAATTGTCAAATCACATTACGAAAGGTCAATCATAACCCACACATTGATAATTAGTAATCGAAAAGTCAATATCGGGTATATCCACCGTTTGCCTGGATGACTGCTGCAACCCCGCGCCGCATACTGCCAGTTAGACGTCTAATTTAAGGAAGCGTTATCTGTCGCCATTCTCGGTGCAAGTGAGCTTCTAACTGTTTCATTGTCTGTGGAGAGGCTTAAAAGCCTGTATTCGCCTACCAAATTAGCCCCACAGATGCTTTATCTGGACTTCTTGCTGGCTAAGGAAGAGAGTTGACGGATTCATTCTCTAAATAAGCCTTTACCGCGCTAGAGCGACGATGTCTAGCGTTGTCATCCATTTGACGTTAACGCGTGGTTGTCAAAATGAGGCGCAACTACAGGTGTAAGCACGTCCCTGGTGTTCTTTTCGCCGGTAAGGTTGGCATTGATTGTTACCGAATCCAGCTTGCAATCATGCGAGACACTGCCCCATACCATAACTGACCCCCTTCAAAAATGTACTGTTGGAGCAATGTTTCTTGGAGTGTAAGCTGCGTTACAATGCCTTCACACACATTGATTCGACCACCAGTTACGTTGAGTAAAAATCTACTCTCGTCTGACCAGTGTATTCGTCGCCAGGTTTGAAGGTTCCAGTTCTGCCTTGCTCGGCACCAGGGCATACTATCCCTGCGATGGCGATCATCAAGTGAAGGGGAATTTTATGACTCTCCATGACTTCAGTCCCGCAGATTTTAAACGATTTCTTATTGTTTTGGTTGACAGATTACGACCAGATAACCACTACTTTTTAAGACGGATGCTTGTTGCAAATGGATTTCATCTAACTAATCTAACAAGGCTCCTATTTTCACGTTGTGTTGTTACAGATGGTCGACCAGATCTAGATCAAGGACAGTCCTTAACATTCTGGGTGGCAACATGTTTTCTGACCAAACGACTGATCACTGTGTTATGATAGCGAAGCTTTCTACCCATCGCCTACCAGCGGAATTCGTGCCAATAATTTGCCATCTTTGCGCCTCTGCTATCCGTTTTCTTGCCATTCTTACTTAAAATGAAGTTGCATTCAGAAATTTGGGAATTAAATACGGATTTGTACAAATAGTGCATATTGGACGTGAAGAAAGGAGCAAATAAAACGTGGGAAAAAACGCCTGATTTTAGTGTCCTATCTGAACGCTCATACCCTTTTAATTTTAATTTTATTTTCAATAAGCAATCCTGAAAATTATTTAGGGGTGCTAAACTTTTTTGCATGTGTATACGCCAAAATTTTTGTTGCAAACTTGTTCTACTGTGAGGCCATTGCCCCTTTAAGAGAAAAATGACTTATTGGAAGGGTTGACACAGATTTGCTGTAAAAGGAATTCGAAGATACCAAAGGGGCAGACATAAATCGTTAAGTCGGAAGACAGACAAGACCATGGCCAATAAAATGAAACGAAAGACAAACATAGAACACACAACACTACACT
>JAULBM010285804.1:0-16226 GCA_032357055.1 Geukensia granosissima | reverse complement strand
TTCATTTTGTTGGCCATGGTCTTGTCCGTCTTCCGACTTAACGATTTCTGTCTGCCCCTTTGGTATCTTCGAATTCCCTTTTCCACCTTTTTTCGAAAGTAAAGCAAATAAAAACTTATCTTAATGCATGCGACAATAAATATGCCAAATATTTAACCCGTTGAAAATAAGAATATAAAAAACGAATGACAATCAAAAATGCAGACAAGAACTTGATAACAGAAACAAATCTCATAAATATAAGAAAATAAAAATAATAAAGAAAAATGTTGTTAAATATGCGGAAAAGACATAGAGACCTTATGTTATATCGAAATAAGCAGAAATTTATACAAAGTGTTAAATCGGGGTGATCATTCTTGTTGTGACAAAATTGTTCGATTCAAAAACAATTGCAAATGTAAAATATAAAGGCGAGGGACCGTAAGGTTTGTGAATAACAATGGACATCAAGCCCTCTAAAAGGCCAATAAGCATACATCTACAATAATAACAATTGTACTTTAACATGCATATCTAACGGTTGTTCAGAGAGCATCATGTGAAGTAACAATAAAAGCTGACCAATGCAAGCCGTTTTCTAAGTCTTTGTGGAGAAATAAAACAGGAAAATTTAGTTGTTTAATATTTTAATAAGACACAACAGGGTCAATTAGAATAGTAATACCAAACAATTAAGTGATCATGAATGCTGAAAAAATATCGAAAACAAATTATCGACACATTATAGTTAAAAAAGTTTTGGGTAAATGTCTGAAGTTAATACCTGGATAATATTCTAGTCAATTCAGCAGATCTTCTTTTACCTAAAATGATTTCAAAGAAATTCTTAAATATCAGCATATGCATCTTCGTTCATGTCTAGCAACATTCCAGCCGCACCTGCTTACGGAGTGTATATCTCTCAATTGAAACGCTACTCCAGGGCTTGTGCTTCCTATCAGGATTTTATTGATAGAGGGTTGGAGCTGACTAGAAAGCTAATGAGCCAAGGTTTTCTCAGGGAGAGATAAGAGTCATCACTCCGGACCCAATGTCAGGTGATCGATACAGTGTGAACCTTCTGGAGCTCTAGTTTTTCAGAGAATTAACCTTAAGTTTGGTTTTGATTGGCTCATAAATACCCTGAATTAGTTCAAAACTAAATTTCAGTCTGAAAGACGACGACGAGAAGTAATAACAACAGTTAAATTAAGATAAGTGAGATAATGAGTTTATCTAGAAAGATGTATTTAAATTGTTTCTAATAAAAAATTATCAAATGTTTTGTTTGCGTTATTGCGTTGAAACGTTTATAGCATGTAAAAGTTTAATTAATAAAATCAAAAGGAAAAATAAAACTTACTCTGTAAAGCCCATTGCTTTCTGCTTGAAAGTCCATCAAGTATTGCTTTGGTGTGATTAAGGCATATAGGAGATACGTTGAATTGGAGAGGACCTTTTGCAGTTGTTGGTGGTACAGATATTAAGTTTTCACGCGTGAACCTTATATCTGGAGATTTCATATTTGTTAGGACCTTGACATCTGTTAATGGTACATTTGTCCTTTCAGTTGTTCCCTTCGGGATATTCTGTGTTGTTTTCAGATCATTAGTTTCACTGATTAAATTTTGTTTAGTTGAATGTTCCACTGTAGTTTGAATATAAGCCACTGTATATGTTGAAACATCCTTACCAGATATGCCGGACTTTTCCGTTTTTGCTCGTCCCTTTGTCACATTGCTTGTTGTCTGCTCAGGTTTAATATCGAAGCTATCTTCTTCCAAAGGATCGTCAACATTTAGGTTTTCAAATAATTTTTCCATATCTAAAATCCTTCGTAACTTTGTAGCTTGGTCAAGATATTTGTTATGCATGTTTGCAAGTTGAAATTGGGTTATTCTGAGGAAATTTTTTAAGTTTAACCTCATTTGGTGATACACATTTTCCTCTTTGGTTGCAACAATTTTGGTGAAGAGCAGTATGCAACACAACAATACTTTAACTACCCCTTGCATACTTATATTTCTTGTACACAAAATGATACGCTTAACGTTGAGCAAAGATTAATATATTTCTTTATTTTTAGAAATTATTCATTATGGTATTGCACAATTCATTCGGTTATCATAATCCAGTTAACCACTTAAATATATTTACAAATTAACTCAGTAAACATCTTTTATCTACAATTATCTATCTATTTTTAATGATTCACGATCATATTATTGATATCGTGGAATGCCAAAACTAAGTCAGTAAGACGGTTACATATTTTTTCTGTGTCATACACTGTGTTGGTCCACATAACATTTAAAACTGAAAGTTGAAGAATTATAACGATTTTGCTATAATGATTTATGACATAAATCCAGGAATATCAACAAATTTTAATACAATAATTAGTCAACCTTAATATATCTAATTTTACTATGGCAATACAAAAAAATGTCTATTTTACATCGCAATATATAAACCTCAGTTTTTAAACTAACGATATGATTTCGTTTTTTTTTTTAACTAATTAAGATAAGTTCATTGTATAAATTTAACTAATTTATACCCATTTGGTATCTTCGAATTCCTTTTGTTATTGTTATCTTCTTTTCCTTAGACTTGTTTACCCCGAGACTGCACTGCACTGCATCAAAATTTAGAGTGCAATTTGAATAATTTTGAGTAAAAGCACGTCAATATTATCCACCATCAAAAACTGATTGGCCAGAATGTCATAAACTCATACACGATGTTCTATCAATTAAGTGTAAACGAGAGAAGGTCGATTAAAAATCTCTTGATGTTTTTCATCAAATTGCAAAATTATTGTAATTACTCGGTTTGAAAATGATTTATAAATACAGAAAACCCAGCCGAAGTGGCCTACCCTTCCGGAGTACATGAACTCACACTAGTTTTTGCAGGGTTTGTGTTACTCTAGCTTTAATTTTCCGTATAGTGTTGTGCTACTATGTTTGTCTTCCATTTCATTTTGTTGATCTAATCTGTCTTCTATTCAACGATTCCTGTCTGCCCCTTTGGATGAAAAAGGTTACTACAAATATACACTTACTGAACTTAGAGGAAATAATAAAAATTTCTAAATTTCTATAAGTTTTATAAAAATCGTGTCCCATCATCGTATGCAGTTAAAAAAAATCGTTTTAAAAGCTTAATAATATTAGCCCTGGCAAGGTCACTAAAGAAGATTGTCTAAGATCAAAGGGGCATAACTAACACAAAAATGAGGGGATAAAAATTTCGTGGTAATATGCACAACATATGATGCCCAATCACGTATGAAATTTCATAAAAGTCGGATGAGTAGTTTCAGAGGAGTTGCGCTGACAAATTTTGCGACGGACACACGGACAGGGCAAAAACAATATGTTTCTTCCGACCATGGTGAGGGAGACACAATTTCTATGGGTGCCAACTGAACCCCCTTAATTGCTTACTTATCAATTTACTGTGATGAACTCATTTACTGTTTATTGCAAAACTCATGAAAGATCCTTCTAAATCTGATTTAAAATCTAATGGTACTTACCGCTATCTTGACGATATCTTTGCAGTTTACAACCAAGAGTTCTCAAAATACGTCGCTACAATGTACTGTAGAGAACCTACTTTAAATAAAGCTAATCGCGACAGCAGCAGTTGTCCATTTCTTGATTTAAAGGTATCTATAAGAGAGAATTTCTCGTCCCTATTGTACATACATGTACCCTTCCCTCTGGCTCCTCAATACGATGTATATATTTCTCAACTTGTCCGTTTTTCCTGTATATGCAGCCATCTTTAAGATTTTAATTAACGTAATCTTTGATAACCAGCAAATTATTGAATCAAGGATTTCGTTGTCACAAATCTTATGCAATAGGTTTTTAAAGTTCGCTTTCATACATAAAATAGCAGATGTGGCATGAAGGCCATGAGACAGACATCCACCAATGACAGACGACATTAAACTTCTGCAGGTCCCATTACGGCCTTCAATATGTTGTTTTGTCACACCACTGTTCCAGGTTAGTGAAGGGTTGAGTACTCACAAACATGATTAATGCCGCCACATACTTATGTGCCTCTCCCAAGCCATGAATCTGTAATCCAGTGGATGTCCTTATTTTTATGTTAAAATGTGACTGGATTTACACTGTATACTTATCTGGCGGACAGTTATTACATTTGAATTAATTTTTATGTTTGGGACCTTTACAGGTGTCGTATTGTGTGATCATTTTATTGTTTCATTCCAAGGGAACAATTTGGAATTCCAAAACCTTTTCTCATAACTTGCCTTATTGAATGTTGTCCATTCAAGAGTACGTAACTTTGAGCACAATGTTCCTCTAAAATGAATCACCAAGTGCCATTTACATATTGCAAATGAAGTTAGGGGAATGGAAGAAATCCCTCATTCGTTAAATCCTGTGTTTGTTAGTATGGAGCATTAGGCAGTGCTCCTACAAAATCTATAGATATCCTAAACCCTTTATTTTATCTTTCAATTTCCTTCTTAAATAACCCTGTATACTGCATGGATATTTAAGAATGCGTATGCGAAAATTAAGATTTTGATTCTTTATCCTTCATTTTTTGTTTTTTTCTTTGCGTCAAGGCTGTGAACCAATTAAGGCGGTCTTCGGGGCTACCCCAACATACATGACCCGATGGATTATTGGATTCCCCAACTGGCGGATAAGGGAGGCCCTCTCTCGTTTGGGGTGCTGCCAGGTCTTACACTGAAGGTCTGACCATAAAAGCATAGTGAGTGAAGTGTACACTTACGGAATGTCAAAACCCTGCACGTAAAAACCTGTTTGAGAGTTTTTTTTTGGAAAGAAGAAATGAGGCCACTACAAAATGCCACAATTCCTTTTGAAGTCAAGAGCCGTCGACTTTTTGTATCCAAATGTTTGGATTTTGATAAATGTTGACCTGTTTCCGATCTTAGTCAGCATGAAATGTTTCCTTTGGACGTTAAGCAACCTAAATGAATACACAGTAAATATTTTGCGCACGTTTTGGCATGTCCTTTCATTTACGATGTCGGATTACCCCTGATTTATCTTTTTTACGAGGTTTGGTTTGCTTTGAAATATTTCTGTTTTACTCTGTCAATTTACACCATTCCCGTATTTTTTGGATATTGCAAAACTTTATAAGTAAGAAGTAGGTTGCGATGAATAAAGTCCTAAACTTTGGTAACGTAATCTGTGTCATTTTCTAATTAAACCAGAAATTCAGGGGATTCATACTGTCCATCGTTAAAATAAAACAATCTGTACTGAATCATTTCATACTATTATATTGTTTTATTAAAAAAATAATCATTTGATTTAATATATAAGCCTATGCAAATAATTTTCATTTTGATCAGTTCAAACCTTATGTTAAGATTAAATCAAATTTAGAGAACCTTTCCAACCTTTCTAGATTATTATGACCCATCATTGTTTCTTCACAATCAATAAGGTTTATCCACTTAACTTCCTATTTACGTATAACTCACAAAGTATTTCAATAAATCAAAATAAAACTGAATGCTTGGTTTTTATGGTTCACTGTACGATCAGTCACAATTTAGTATAATTATTTCTTTTCTCCTTTTCTGAAAATAACTTTCTCCAAAGCCATCATTGGAGATTCAAACGCCAAAGATGTGACAAAGGCGACTGCATAAGATAATCCAATGTTTCCTAGAAAATCATATGTCTGAAAATATAAAGTATTTATTGTTAATTTTTACGCTTGTTTTTATATATGTATTTTAAATAAAGTACGCCTTGTAGATAAATCACATAGTTCAAGGGATGTGGACAATTTCCCTATATTTGTTTGAGTCTTATCACCTAATGAAATATATGTTTATTAAATGCTAACCTTTGTTAACTTAACAAAAATAAACAAAAGGAGTAGGTACGTTTAGCCCCATATTTGGCCCAAATTTTAGATTTTGTGACACGGTAATAAGTTGTTGTGAAAATGCCGTTTAATAATTTAATAATTCATTGCTTTTTCTTGTATACTTATCGTCATTTTGACAAAATGAAAGAGTATATTTGACTATTTTGACAAGAATATTACATTTTCTGTAAAATACCCAATTTTTGGAGGAGTTTTGTTCAAAATAGATATGATCGCACAAAAACATCACAAAGATTTTTTAACCAAACATTTGTACATGATAGGTCTTTTATTGTCTGATTGTGATGTATTTGTGCGATCTATATTAAAATCGACAAAATAGTATGAAATATTGCATAAAATTAATTAATTACTTAGTATTTTAACATTTAAAGCATTTTTTATGTGTCATGTGACCATTGTAGAGCTAATTCAACTAAAAATTCTGATTTTCTTTTTATAGACATTATTCAATACAAAAAATATAAAACAATAGATATTAGCCAATTTCCATTTCCTAGCTAAATTACTGGGCCAAAAATGGGCCTGAACTACCCTCGTCCTTTATTTACTAATCTACATGCAAATTACATTTTGACACAGGGAAGTCCGTTGTAAGAATCTTTGTCAATCCATTTTCACACATGAAAAAGACTAACAAATATCATCAAAATCTAAATTGAGTTTTGACACGATTCTAACATCTTACATTCCGATTGCAATAATCTAACATCGTGCAACTCTTTGTTCGACGTGTAACAATTGCAAAATATCTATTTCGTCAAGCAAGCATTAAGAAATCCACAAAAAGAAAATATTACTGCAAAGGGATTATAATCGATCAATTATTGTTGATAAGGTTACAGAAGTAACAATACAATATGATAAGATGATAGCCAGTGGTAAAACATTTTTTGTGGTTTGTACAGGTACATAAAGTATGTGAGGTGTTTAACATACTGTGAGAAAAATCCTCCTTGGATTGTGTTATTACTCTACAAAAAAAAAAAAAAAACTTTTGACAAAACTTGTATTGTTTTTTTTACATTTGATGTGTTTTATTCCTACTGTATTAGTATTAATACTAAATTCTTTTTATAAATGTTTGTGACATACTATTACTTTTTAAAGACCTTCAAAGGGAATTAAAATTATCCTCTCTCTACTCACAACTTGGTGATAATCCCAGTAAATAAGTTGTTTTCTTGTGTATATGTAGTAGTACATCACAATTGGATGTACCAAGTACGCACAGTAAGTCAGTCTACTCAAAGGCACAAATCCGTTCCAGGACAGGATAGTGTTTACAAAGCCTATATAATATAACATCGTTTTTAGCAATACGTCATGGACTGATGAATTTATGTAAAGAAAAATACAATCAAAGTATATCAGATTGCTCGGGTACATAAACCTTTTAACGACTTAAAAAGTATAGTGTTTGTAGTGCCTATGAAATACGTTTTTACCAATAAAAATCTTCTATTGTCTAAAAGAAAGAATATGGAATATATACCAGAAAGACACAATTCTTATCTTTTCTGGATTATGAACTGCATAATTTCTCATTAAGATATTGCTTTAGTTCACTAGATTTCCACGGGGCACGTAACAAGCTCTTATAAATGGTGTCGTTCTTTTACCAAACAGATTGTACAAAAATGTTAAACCTTTTAAAATTTTTTCCAGCCTTAAAAACATGTTTGCGTAGCTCGAAGTATAAATTTTTTGTTGCTGTGATTTTTATTTGCTTCCGATTTGAAGTTTTGATTTTGGATCCTTCCTGAGGTATGTATTCTAACTTGTTTCATAAAACTCAACAGTTTTGTAAGAAAACCTGCCGTTAAAGATGATCATTGTTTTGGATTTGTTATACACTATAGTGATTTTGAGATAAAGTGTTCCGGTAGACGGGTGGAAAAAAGCCTGTTTTGAAACTTCCTTATAGAACTGTCTGACGTTTTCTAATATTATCATCTTTTCTTTTTGACGTTTTCGTTTAAACACATTGTGGCTTGTCCAGCTAAATATATTGTACGCTTATTTATTGTGGATTAACTTCTAATAACCGCTTTTAACATTTGAAAATTGACAAAAATTCGTTACTCACTTTAAAGATCATATTAATTGTATGTAAATTAGGATTTTCATTATACAGTTAACTGTAAAGAAGAAGGGATGTAATTCATTGGTACCGCAAAGTTCAGCATTACCTCCATTGCCTGTTGCACATGCGAATATAACCCAGCATACTGACATTCCCCATGCAGTTTTATGTAAGGTATTGTATAGAGATGCTACTTCAGTCTTGAAGTTATTTCCGTTAAATTCTTCGTAAACGCCATAAAGCACAGCTAAAGCCACAGCGGCAAAAAATCCCCATAAAAATATATTCAGCAACTGGAAATACAGATTAAATACTTATTGTTTTATCTCTAAATTCATCATTTTATATAAGTTGAACTGATAGGGGAAAGTAAAGTCATACCAAAACAAAAACGTCAAACAATGTAACCAATGAAAGAATTTAAAATAAAACTCAACATAAAATAAGAATTGACTTATCAAAATAACTAAACTACTGCTTTAAAGCTTTGATAACAATTAATTGATTGATTGATTGCTGCTTAACGCCACGTCGGCATATCTCAGCCATATCGTGGCGAGATGATAACAATTAAAGACCTATTACACACATCACTGATATACTTATTTAACCAGTTTCTATCCGTAAACAAAAAGAAAGTCGGAGAAATGTCTACGAGTCAGCTTCCTCAAAAAGTATATAAGTTGCATTATGGCCTTTTACAATAGACAATTATCCATGCTGCATCGAATGTCTCACAAGGAGACTTTTCAGATGTAACAGAACTCGTTCAATTAAGCTTAAAATGTAAAACAAGTAACAGTAATGCATAAAAACAATTAAATCCATGAGACTGTAGGTTCTTGTCTTGGAACATGCACATAAGGTATATTGCGGTGATAAACATGTATGTGAGTGCTCAACCATTAGGCTTACATGGATCATCGTTTTACAGAGTGAATAAAAACAATCTTAAAAACAAATGTATTAGATTTAAGTCGATACGTGATATGCAAACAATTAACCTTACAACCATCGCTTACACTGGCACTTAAAACAAGATCAGAAATATATACATTTAAATAAAAAAGGGAGAACAACTGCTGCTGTCCAGATTAGTTTTATTAAAAGTCAGTTCTTAAGAATACATGGAAGTGTCGGTGTTCCGTTTATTAAGTGCAAAGATTCGTCACGCATTAATAAATTCATCTGTTAAACCTGACTTAGATGGATATTGTAGAATTCGGGCATAATCTTAACACTGAAGGGACGATAGGACTTAATGTGAATTAAAGAAAACAGTTAGTGCTCACATGAATTCCTTCCACCTGTCGATAACTTGAACTTACCTGAAAAAATCTTCTCAAAAGGAACATTAACTAAGTTAATTCTCCCCAAGTCTATTAAGTATATCTTTTGAAACATAATTTTTAATCAAGAAAAACCTCAATCACCACAGGAAATTTTTTTTTTGAACTGTTTAATCAAAAACCAAATCGATGAGTTATGAAAATATCTGTTTGAAAAGGCTAATTTGACGTATAGTATGAAAGGTCGAAATAGTAACCATCAACAGTTACAAAAGGTATTTCACTTAGTCCAAAAAATGAAGAAATTTTTTTTCACACCTAAAACATAATGAGTGTTAGAATGACGGAATTTTTAGTTGTTGTACAATTCTGAACGCTTCGATACAACAGTATTTGAAGGTTTCATTTGCAATTTTGGCAGCCAATACATGGTTGGGACTTTAAAGTTTTCAGCAGGGGCTTTACTGTTGTGAGTCAGTATTTCAAAGAAATAAACAAATCAAAAATCAAAAACGCATTTTCAGCGAAAGAGAAGATAAAAGAAAGGAAGTTATTGTTCTTCTCACGTTTTTCCTCATTGTTAGATATCCCAAGGGGGTGGGGCGAATTCAGGAATAAGTCAACACTCTCCGAAATCGTTCAGTTGATTTTCAAAATCAACATCGATAGCTGCTGCGCGCAAGACAGGGATGCTAACCTTCGTGAGCACCTGATACTCTCATGTTTTGGAATCCAATCCTTTGTTTTTTTTTGTTTTCGTTAGATCTTTTAACTTGTTTCAATTTTTTCTTGTTTCTTTGGAATATGCACTCTTGATGATCTCTCACATTAGTATTAGACACTGGTTGTATTAAAGGTTACCAAACGTCTATGTAATATTCTATTACATATTTTGGTGTGAATATATCTTTTCAAAAACAACAACAGTGTCACATTTGTCATTTATACAAAAGGAGTTCGTGGATTCCAAGCCTTTGGTCTTTTTGTTTTATTTGATCTTTTAGTTTGTTTCATATTTGTCTTGTCTTTTTGGACTATGCACGGGTATAAAATATTTTTGGGTGCTCAATCCTTCCCTAGTCTGAGACACTAGTGTCACAAAACGACGTTAACACAAATCTTAAAACCAATTACAAATTAAACAAATAACAACTTGATGTACTGTCATACGAATAACGACTCATCGTTACTGATATTAAGTTCAAAATCCAAGCTCAATCGATATATTCCTCATTTTTAAAACAAAGACATCAATCGAAAAAAAGGACAGCAGTATTAACATGCAATATAGTGTTATTGTTCTCAATAAAATATAATAACCGACATGTTTTTCCTGCCAAGGACGTGCTGGAAAGCTAACGTTCCACAGGAAGATATGTCTCCCTACTTAGACACATTTCTCTTAATTCGAGGCGACCAGTCTTCCTGAATATAATATGCGTAGCAAAGAGTAGTAATACTTCTTTTAATATTTTGGCTTTACTTGGCTTGGAATTAATCTCAATATAAACTTTGGCCTACCGCATTCGGTGTATTTCATGTTTAAATAACTTATCATTATATATACTTACAAAAATAATGGAACTATTATTATAGGGCTTATGACATAGAACTGCATATCGTTTGCTAAATACCAGGCCCAAGCGAAACACTGAAATGAATATATTAAAACCGATTTAATGTATATGTTAAGTCATATATAGATGTTTTTGTGGGATGAGGATACGTCTCCAAATTTAAGGCCATAAGATAACCTGTAGAAGTTAGTAGTTTACACGCTTTGGAAGGCTGTCCAATAGACAATCATACCACAGCTCCCTTTACAATATTTCAGATCAGAACAATCATAACTTTTGTACATTCCCTCAACCCTTACTGATACTACAAGTCCAGTTTCAAAAGCAATTTGTCGTTTTGATTGTTTTAAGACTTACTAAAGCGAGTTCAAAACCCTAATACAAACATCAAATAATAACTTCCTGCGCCTTTCAATCAAAGACATACATGCCTTACATTACAAATACCTTGTATAGTATGCAAATGGTGATATATTGAAGTATTACTTTGACGTTTTACAATCTAAGAAAATTCAGTTCTTGAAAACAATCAAAATTAAGTAAAATAATTTCAAATTCTCATTTTGGCTTTTCGAGTACTACCAGTATCAAATATTATGTGGAAGTTTAAATATTGTAAAAATGCTGCATTTCGTTTGGGCATTACGATTGCAACGGTAAACTTTACACATCGATAAACACATCTAAAACAGTTCCTTTCTTAGAATTTAATTACATGATCATTAGCAATTGATGTGTAAACTCAGCCTTGGGAATTTATTCCGTATTTAAGGGAGTAAGATGTGTAAACAGTATTGGACTCAATGTAAGATGATTGTTCAAAACAACCAAACTACAACTTAGTTTCCAACTGTATCTGTGTTGTGTTTTAAACAACTGCCAATTTTTTCTAGGACAACTATTTCAACACAATACATGACTACACTCATATTACAATTAAATACTTCCGGACAGAAGAATAAAAAGTACTAGACAATTTTTGACATTGCAAGCAATGGCGAAAGTCACTCCAAATCCCTTTTTCCGAATCCTAGAAGACTACTGTCGGAGCAGTTTACTTTAGAAATCAGTTTTTTTCAATTTTATTGTATTTCAAGCTGTTTTGGATCGACCAATGCTGATAAAAATATCCTTCTTTCTAGTCTTTTTAAATTTATTATAGTTGTGCAAATAATAATTCACTTTGGCGGTTTTTTAATTAGTTATTAGTTGCCCCTTTCATGTCATAAGTTCATATTTTTGGTTGTTTTATGATCAAATAAATATAATTCACAGTTTAACACAAGTTTTAAAGTAATAGAATCATTGTTTAGGAAATTGATGTTTCAATGCAGCAGAAAATTTACTATATAAACTTTCCCTTTCATACACTTATTTTGCCGATAGAAAAAAATTTTTGCACTAAAAATGATGACAAATCAATTTTCATAAAATGTATTTCAACTATATCACATTTTAAAATCTTCAAAACAAAGTGAGCTATGCTTACAGTGACAGGAACCTCTATCCAAGAAAAGTGTGCTTTTACTGACACTATGTTCATGTACAGATTTGTTGAGATTTTATTTATATAAAACACTATACCCAAAACGGTTGAAGTTTGTAATTCGCTAATGTGATTTCTGATCCTAGCAGGAATATGGGAATAATCAGACAGAAAATTCATCCGGTACGACGACTATTTTGCACAAAAAAAATAAAAAAAAACTCATTCCGACATTTTTGTCTTCAAGAAGAAAGTCTTACAAAATTTGAACAATGCACATAAAAATATGAAAACTATAACACAGTATCATTCGAAGGAAGCATAACCATAAACAAATATTATTTGGTTTATTAACGTCTAAATTTACATAAATATTTAAAATTGTAGGTAATATATTTGAGTTGATAATGTATTAAAAAATCGCAATGTAATCGTCTATAATGGATGATAAAGTGTTGTTTTCAATAAAGTTCTTGCAATGCGACATGCGATTGCTGTTTACACAGTGCGTGATCGTGAACATTGCGTTACCTGATTTTTATTGGATCAACAACAACCGAATAAAGGTATTTTTAGGGCATTTCATTGTTTCATTCCAACATTTTAATGAATATTTGACATTTTTTTCTCTTCATGAAAGGTAAATGTAGAAATCGCAGTTAAATATGCATATTCAATGCCCGAGTTATATTTTTATACTATACCGCAATTTACCAACATCCCTATAAAGGAGCAACCATTTATTTTAATTGGGAAGGGATTAGAAATAGCTTTGGATCCTATCTTTTCACCACAATTTTACCCTGCCTTTTTCGACGCGCTTGAGCGCCTAGATTTTTTTAAAATATGCAACACTATTCAAATCTTAGGAAATTAGTGTCCTGCATTTTTTCTTCTCAAATTTGAGTCTGTATTTCTCGACAATTTGCATTCTACATTTTTATTTCAAATTCTTCCCATTCATTTTCGTAAATATCAAATGGTGGCTCTTTTAGTGGCTTGTGTATATACTAAATTTTCTTAGTGAAAATTGATATTTATTTCCTTTTTTCCCAAAAGTATAAATGGTATGTACTTCCATAAACCGAGTCAATCCCAACAAATATGAATGTACTATCCTTCAAGCAATTCGTTTATCCAAATTTGACTAATTTCTAATGAAGAAGGCAATTTATTTAAATTTAACGTTCTTTTAAATACAACAATCAGGAGTCGCTTCTACGAAATTAGACGTTGCATTGTAAAAAATCAGAAGTAGCAGTGTAAAAATTGGAACAATAATAATCAGAAGTCGCCTATGCACGACCAAGCCTTAATTTATGGTAATATTTTCAGCAAAAAAGACGAACTTGTTTTAAAGTTTTTCCTAAAAACAATAAACAATGTTTAGTAGGATTTGAAAGCAATTTCTGTCTGTTTATCACCTTTGTATCATGCAGCGACAACTTTGCTTATAAACATGAGAATTTGCAATAAAGGCAATAAATCACGACGCACTTAGGCTTGCCGTGGACGTATGTAACTAACTGGAGTATAACAATTACACTTTTTTACTTTCATACGTAAATATTTGCCAAGAACATGACGACGCTGATTCATTGTTGAACGCCATAATGGGGCCTGTAAAAGTTTACATTCTACTGTCATTCGGTGGGTGGCTGTCTCATGGACAATCCTGCCACATCTCCTATTTTTATCAGACTTTCTGTTTGTTAGAAAACAGCAATCACATTCGCATGTTACAAAAATCAATCGTTTTTACGATTCGCTCTTGGTAAATAGTGTAAAAAATCCGAAAAATGACTAATTCTAACTGAAAAAAACTTTGTGAAGCACATCCCCTAGAAATATAAAGGTTGAATATGATTAACAATTTTATAAATTTCGTGCAGTCTTCAAAACTTTTATCATAAAATTCACGCAATTCTACATAATAATTTTCGAGATATTGAATCTTGATTTTTGGAGGAATTAATGCGACCAGATTGTAAAGTCCGGCCATTTTAATTTTCTTTTACATGATGAACATCTTTACATAGGTTTGTAACATTTGACCAAATATGAGTGAGCTAATACTTACAGTTTTTGAGATTTGCTGTGGACAGAAATTATGTGGAATAATATAAAAATAGTAATATGTCACCCGACTTTCGTTCAGGGTGACATAATTATAGATGTTATAATGTTCTCATTTATTTGTAAGTTAATTGTTAGTGCATAAAATGCTGCTTTGAAAGTCTATTACCTGATTCATTATACCAGTAAAATTCTGTATGTATAATAAATTATACCACCAGGTGTCCTCACAATAGTCTTTTTCAACGCCGTTTTTAGGCCATATTGGACCACTTCCCAGATAGGGAAACAAGGCGAGGTATACCATCATCACTAACATGTATGGTGGTGTTAACCTAAAACCAAATGGTATTATGATATTATATTCAGTCAAACAAACGTCACAAACAACAGGTGATTATAACTAAAGTCAAAGTGTGCTGAGATAAACGTTATTCTATTGTTTATTAATTTTAAAACTCTGCGGAACATTAATTTCTGGTTTAAATATTACAGATATATTTGGCACATATCAACTAGAACTAAAATAACATATATATATCTATTATATAATTTGTAAATTTTAAACCTTGAGTTCGGGGCCTTGGTGGCCGAGTGGTCTAGGTAGTTCATTTTAACTTACCTGTACAGATCACTGTATCCTATCCTCCACCAGTAAAACTGACCGCCGCGATATTACTGAAATATTGTTGAAAGTGGCGTTAAACTCCAATCAAACAAACAAACAAACAATCAAACCTTGAGTTTAAAACAATCCATTATGGCAAACCATCTTGTGAAGTTAAATCAGTTTTGAAGTAAATAAATCAATTATAGACACTATAACTGACCGAGATAATTATAAAGCAATAAAACAAGAAAAACAATCCTTATTGATTTTATGGCAATGAGACCCTTATTTCTCAAACTAACTCGAGTTTTTTCATACGTTTATTAATTTAATGCAAGGGGTTATTTTACTCGTTTCTGTGGGTGCGGCAGTCATTTTTAAAATCTGAAATCTGGAGAGTAAACTTTTATACCAGGAAACAATCCTGTGAAGTTTCACTGAGTTTGAATTGTTGGTCTCTGAAAAAACTAGAGGCTCTTTTGTCAAGGTGGTCGGCATATAACTCTCTTTGTAAGAAAAGCGGATGTCATGCTGATCCCTGTATTCTTAACAGAATTTTTATACAATCAGAGGTATCATTTGGATGTCTTTGAAATCGGACAATTTTTAGCTTAACCTATTTCAGGCGCCGTATTGAGTGACAATTTTTTAATACCAAACCCGTTTTGATTTGCAAGAATTTCGTCCAGGCATTCTCCTGAACATTAATTAAAAGTATAAAACAGTTTATGTGACAGTAAATTAAATTATTGCGGCCATTTTTGAATATTTGTTTTTGAAATTGTTCATCTACACAGAAGTATCCAACTTTGACTAAATATGAGAGATTTAGGACTTATTGCCCATTGAGATTTGCTCCGGACATAAATCAGGGGGGAAGAAAAACTGATAATTTAAACGAGATAAATAGCAGTATGTCATCCGCCTCTCGTTGGAGAAAGATAAAAAGCAGATAAAAACTATTGGTCTTCAATTTGTTTTGGAGACTTAACTACACCATCTTATGAATTATATAAACAACGAAGGTAAATATATTTCCCAGTATTTTTTACTGCTTGCAATCCGAACTCCAATATAATAAAACACAGTTCAGTAGATAGGTGTTTAAACCTTAAAAGGAATTCGAAGATACCAAAGGGGCAGATTGAAATCGTTAAGTCTGAAGACAGACAAGACCATGGCCAACAAAATGAAA